>JALIZH010013803.1:0-97500 GCA_030522465.1 Rhipicephalus appendiculatus | reverse complement strand
ATCACTTCCAAATGTGCTTCTTTGATGTTCTTTGAGTTTCTTATATCTGACCCACGCCATTCTTGGGCCATTCTGACATGAGCCGCACGGTACGTTCAACTGGTTTATTGACCTGTGTATGTTCAATGCCCCACGATGAGTATGCGCCACTGTAATAACGGAGTGTTATAAAAACGTGCATTTGCATAGGTATCACGCTGCCCTCTGCATGCACCAATCTTCACCGTAAACATCAGACATCGATTTTGCAATCGTGGCAAGGCTGCGTTGACGTCCCTGAAGTGTCGATCCGCATGATGCGCAGTTTGCATTTTGGCATAGACTGGCGAACAGGATAGTGCATGGACATGTTGAATAAACACTGTTCGAAAATACAGGTAGCGTTGGATAACATAAAGGTAATTGTGTGCATCTCATTCGCTCTTATAGCATTTGAATTTCGTGTTTTTCGTGAAAGCTTCCCTCTTACCACATTTCACAGCGTGGGTTAGATGTGGGTGCAGCTTTATTTACATGTCTAATGTTTCAATAAGACGCTTCCCTCCGCGCGCTGACACTTCATTCTTGAGACAAATAGCGTGAAAAAAGAAGGTAAAACGAAGGAACACGATTGACAACAAAAGTCAATGAACTATAGAGAGTGAGAGATAGAGAAAGATAATGCAAACCCAGAGAGGTTAACCAGAGAAGGACTCGGGTTCGCTAACCTGTACTTGGGAAGGGTAAAGTGGGTGTAAAAGGACGAAAGACAAAATATGGGTCTACGACGGCACTACAAAATCATGACGATGGCACCATCTAAGTACGACACAGCAACATTGTCCGTTTGTCATTGATTCCCGTTCATCGAAGGCACCGCAACAACGCCCTCAGAAGCCCAGATAAATCAACGTCGTGTTTGCGAGCAAAGAAACAAAAAAAGTGGTTCGTTTGGTTACCGCGCCACAAATAAGAATAATCGTTTCTTTCCTCTGAGAATGGCACAATACAGGAAAGGACGGAAAAAACTTCGGGCAGTTCGGGGAATTTCTCTCTCTCCCTTTTGCGGATCCGTAAGCTCGGGAAACACCATCCGGGGGAGGCAAGACAGGAAATCAATCAGTCCGGAATCATGTTACGCAAACGCCATCACAGTCGACCGCCACGCAGCGAGGTTGAGGAAGACGGCAGCATCTGCGTGTTTACGTGGCTAGAGTTCGTAAATCACGTGACTCGAATTATTATATTCTATCTTTATCCTACTCCTTTTACCCCATCTTTCTCCTCGATGCAAGCAGAGCGCCGGCAGGTTCCCCTGTTCGTGTGACCCCTCTGCGTATTTGTTTCCGTTTCCCATTTGGCGTTTCCCACGAATTTTGCCTCTCGGCCTGCCCTTCCCAGAGAGTGCTCTTCCGCGTCGGTCACTCTCGCTTGGTCCGCAAAACACGGGAGACTGGCATTAGCAGAGAGAGAGAGGGGGGGGGGAGGGACGTGGGAGAGGGAGGAAGGGACCGTGGCTTCACGGCAGCCCTCTCTAGTTCCACGTGGACCGCCCTTTACTCCTAGATAGATGGAAGGGACAACGCTAAGAGCGAAAAAGATGTATCTCTTTTCCCTCCATTCCCCATCTTCCTTATCCTTCCTCTAGACGAAGAGTGTTTCCAAGATTTAATGACGACCACGAAACCGGAACGACGCCAGCGGTCACTCGCATTGTTCGGTGATGACGTAAGGACGCGCGCCCGCGGTGCTGCTTCGAGTATAGCAACTGCGCAGTTAGTCGGCCGCATGGCCGTTGCACAGCACGCGTGTATTAGTATCGGGTAGTGCTAGAGATTGGGGCCCGGCCTGTTACTACAAGGCGATTTAATTGCTGCGCTGCCACGGTCTCTCTACGCAACACATAACACCTGCGTGCTATCCCAATCAATCAATCAATCAATCAATCAATCAATCAATCAATCAATCAATCAATCAATCAATCAATCAATCAATCAATCAATTGACAGGTGGCCTTGAAGAAGACAAGACACATTGTCGAAACGTCGGCTTCAGCATCACCCCCTGTTCACGAATATTCATCTCTTTATGGGCGGAAATATGGGCACAGTGTAGTCCGTTTTTAACTGGCAACACTAAAATAGTGTTTCTGGACTGTTGGCAGGTCGGATTCCAGGCTTCAGATGTAATCTGGATGACACGTGACGTCACCATGATATATATATATATATATATATATATATATATATATATATATATATATATATATATATATATATATATATATATATATATATATATATATATATATTTATTTATTTATTTATTTATTTATTTATTTATTTATTTTTTTGTGACTTGTGAATTTGGTATCGCGTTTATCGGGAATGCAAATTTGGTGTTGCCCCTTCGAAATTTGGCTACACTTCGCGTCTGTCTTCGCCATCTACATTAACCCCGCAATTTCTTGAAGCGCTGAAATGAGAAATAACGTTCAAAAGTGCTTCAGCTAGTCGGTACGACGTACTGAAGGGTAAAGGATGCGCTACACGGACGCACGCAGACGACCTAATCGCAATAAACACACGCGAGGTGTGTGTAGAACGTTTCGTGCTTTTAATTTGTGATTGTTCGTCTGTTCGCACCCCTGCAACATCATTTACCCTCAGCTGATAACCAATGATCGCGGCAAGATTTGTCTGTCATCCATTCGCTTCTAAGCTTCGTTCTCCAAGTTTCAACAGCGAAGCAGTTCTCGGTCGAGGTTTTCCCGGGACTATCGGTGTAACGCGGCTTGCTTCTCTTAGCGTGTATGATCCACGGAAATTGGGCAATCACCACTACTCCCCTACGGCCCACTAAAAATGATGAAGCCATTTAAAACTAGCCTGAGCGTACGCATCATTTCTTCCTAACATTCAGATTATTTACCGATCAAAGAAAAATACTTCTAGACGAACCGCTCCGAAGGATGGGCTTAAATTTATCACTTCCGGTGGTTTTAGCCATACTGGGTTTTAGCCGCAGGAACGTTTGCGATGCCGTATGCGATTTCTTACGCGAGACAAAACGAATTGAATATCAAGGTTATCTAAATTCAGCTGTTCTTCAACGATATTAGTTCGTTTTTATTATTTTCCTTTCCTGAATTAAGTTAATGAGTTATTTCAAACTACCTATTGCTAAACATATTAAGAATATAAACAAATTCATTTATATAACAAGGCACCGCCCGTTCGTGGCCGATCACCTGCAGCGGGTCGCGCCAGTTTAATAAGGATCAACCAACCAACCAACCAACCAACCACGGACCACGTGCTGTGCAATGTGAGTGAAATCAACATTCGTTTGCCGGCAGGAGGCAAACATATCTGATACAGAAGCCCGGTGGTCTTTCTCGATTGTTCGGCGGTGGGCAAAGTCGTGCGCTCTTCGCAAGTAGCTGTCCGTCGGAACGTCAACGGGCATTGACGCGTGAATGCCAACGACGACGTCGTTCTCATCCAGAAGCCTGAGCAAGAAGCCAAGCCAAGCGCAAGCCAAGAACAAGTGGAGGGCAGAAGATGTAGAGCTTCGAGTGAGAGAAGGTCAGGTTAGACGTGCGTGACAATCCCTGAGTTTAAAACGAAGCAGAACGGAGTGATGGTGAACGCTCCGCTGTTTCATCACCCCTTGCGATGTCAAGTCAGTAAAGCTGGGCTAACTTTTGTTCTTGTACTCTTGACATTGAGTCTATTCACTTCAGTAGTGATAACAAGCGTGATAAACTGACAAGCCGCGTTCCTTGTCTTCCTTTTTCTTTTTTCTAGCCTCCCAAGTTTCGCCGCTTTTCTGAGCTCGCTGGAGTGAGCACGTGTCCAACAAAGGTCGTTCGTTGACTCACCTCACAAAGCGAGAAACCGTGCAACCTTTCTATACAGCGCTGCAGGTATCAACGAATGCAAATCTTTCCTGCCCGTGGCACTTTCAGGACACTGAAAATAATGAACTCGCGTGGGTGCGCCATTTTAACGTGCCTCCCACTGTAGCGAGTGCGTGCGCGTGTCTGTCTGCCACGTTAAAAAGATTGACCTTTTTATAAGCTGCAGCCAACTGTGATGTCGTTTCATCGCTGGCTCCAGTATCTGTTATTCAAATAAAAATAAACAGGTGGATTGTTACTGCCTCAAGAGTGCTCTTCAGCGCGCGCAGTCGGGCGATCGATATGACGACTTCGTTCTGAAAGAGCGAAAGTATTGCAAATGCATGAGCCCGACGTCATACTCGAGAGGTTGTCATCACGCTTGAGGTTCCAAGTGTAAAGGTACCGGCCACTTCCAGCGTACAGCGTGTATCCAGCGTCCTGGGGACCTAGCTTATACTTTCTAGGTCTCTGTTACCCAAAGGCAAACACAAGCGCATGTACAAACGAGCGGGACTACACCAACACGCGAAGTCCTTGTGTTCATTGGTACTTGTCTTCGCGATCGCACTTGTCTTCGAGTTGAGCGAAATGGCAAGAATTCTCGTTACTTAAAAGGAGGTGCCTTCAAGTAACGCGATCTTGCCACTCGCTCGAACGTCGTTTTTTTTTTTAGGGGCGAAGCTCCTAAGGGTGTGGGTCTGTCCCTCCTCTGTAGTAGTAGTAGTAGTAGTAGTAGTAGTAGTAGTAGTAGTAGTAGTAGTAGTAGTAGTAGTAGTAGTAGTAGTAGGTAGGTAGGTAGATAGCCACGTATAGTGGAATGTACCCACTCCACGTGATAAAGATGACGATGACGCAGTATAGTGGAATGTACCCACTACACGCGATAACGACGAAGTATAAGCGCGTTCCAGTATAGTGGAATGTACCCACTACACGTGATAACGATGACAATGACGATGACGACCATGAAGTATAAGCGCGTTCCACACCACACATTCTCTTTCTGCCATGGATGAAAACGATCGAGCTTCGCCCACTCATCATCATTCACTTCGTGGATATGGTACAAAGTTTGTTATGACTCACAGATTATTTCAGGGGTGGCGTCGTACGTGAAAAACCCGGCACCGGCGACTGCACAGAAATGGGGCCCTCGAATATGCGCGGGTGACGCGCGTAATTGTATGAGCCGTTTTCCCAATAACTGACGTTCTCCCCATCGTGGGCTTTGGCGGTGATCGGCCGTTTCTGGTATGGCAGTTTGGTCTTTTGTCGAGGCGACTTCTCATTTCAAGTTGTCGCATTTCGTTGTTGCCTGGACGTGAACGCATGGCCGTCGTTGTTGCCCTGTAGCAACTGAAGTGTTGCGCTGCTAAGCGCGTGGGTGAAGCTCCGATTCCCAGCATGGAGGAAGGAAACAAGTATAGGCGGGACCATTGCGCAGAAAGAAAGAAAGAAAGAAAGAAAGAAAGAAAGAAAGAAAGAAAGAAAGAAAGAAAGAAAGAAAGAAAGAAAGAGAAAGGGAGAAAGAAAGAAGGAAAGAAAGAAATGAAGAAAGAGAGAAATAAAGAGAGAAAGAAAGAAAGAGAGAAAGAAAGAAGGAAAGAAAGATAGCAAGGAGGAAAGAAAGAGAGAGAAAGAAAGAAGGAAAGAAAGAAATAAAGAAAGTGAGAAAAAAACCGCCAGGCCTGCGCAGAAGGCGCAGAACAGCCACAGCGAAAGCTGGGCGAGCGGCTTTAGCCTTTTTTAAACACTTTTGGGGCAACTACTACAAGCCCACTTGCATGGTACCCACTACGTCATAAATCATCACAATTTTTGTGTAGTGGGGAAGCGTCTACTATGCCATTATTCGTCATTCTTAGGAAAAGCGCGGTGCCCGCTACACTCTTGTAACGCATTATGTGCACTTTGTTGATGCTGTGGCTGACGACGATGAAGAATTATGCCTCAGGCTTTTGTAATGGGTTGGAGCATTGAACGACCCACTCGTTACGCAATTCGCATTGTGTGACGCCTGGTTCTTACTTTACTGCTTTAAAACGCTTTACAACACACTTTAGCGCGATTCCTTACCCGATATGAAGCCTGCGTAGGGTCAGTTTGCACCGCATTTTCAAGCAGCGGCGTAGCTCAGTGGTAGAGTGCTGGGCTGCCACGCAGAGGGCCCGGGTTCGATTCCCATTCTGTCATAGGTGTTTTTTTTATTTATTTAGTTTTTTCTTATTTCGCTCGATATTGGTTACGGACAACGGCGGCGGCGGCGGACAACTACGGCGCAGAAACGACCCTTGTTGTGATCTCATAACAGCTTTCGCTGTAATAAAGAGAGAAAGAAAAAAGAAACAGAGAGAGAAAGAAGAAAAGAAATAAAGAAAGAGAGAAAGATTGAAGGAAAGAGAAAGAAAGAAAGAAAGAAAGAAAGAAAGAAAGAAAGAAAGAAAGAAAGAAAGAAAGAAAGAAAGAAAGAAAGAAAGAAAGAAAGAAAGAAAGAAAGAAAGAAGGAAACGAGGAAGGAAAGAGAGAAAGAGAAGGAAAGAAAGCGCCATACACGCAGAAGCCAAACTTCGCTTTCTCCCACTTTTCCGATTGGGCAACGACCTCTTATTTTTTCTTTAGTATTCTTGCATACGTGGGTGATTCGTAAACACTTCTCGTCATAGCGGTTGCTTTTCTGACCAACCATGCATGACTAAGCGTACATTTCGCGCAATTATTTTTCTTTTTTGTAACAGCGCAGGCAAGACTGCGCCTACACCCGCATGCCCTCATTGTTACAGAACACGATTCGTTGCTTCGCCCGTGGATTGCGTCACTGATAGCTTCGTGAGTTCTGTGTCTCATTTCATGAAGTTGTTTTGTGCTTGACTTAGAACCCTCAAACGTGACGAGCACCACGCACCGCCTTCGTGGTTTATCACATGCGCACAGTGCGTTTGGACAGCTGCACCCGAAGCGCATTCACAGTCGTTCGGCGTCCATATTTGTATCGCCGATCGCCTTAGTACCATATCACAATGGCTCACTTTGCATTTACACGGATTACAGGCAGATACCAAAGCGGCGAACTGACTTGTTCTTTTTTTTTTTCTATTCACCAAAAAGAGGGAGGAGAGAGATTAAAGAATGAAATGCAGGTAGGTCAATGAGAATTTGAACATCCGGTTTGGTATACCCTACACTAAGGGGAGGCGGAAGGGGAAACATGGAAAGAAGAGTGGAGAAAACAGGCACGCGAAAACAAACAAATAAAAAAACGAAGGTACGGAGCGGGAGTTCTATAGCCTATACCATAGACCACTGCCACCCCGAAAGTTAAATAAGGCCTCGATAGATTTCCAGTGAGACGGCTGTTCGGGTCGGCATTCCAGCACCGAGTGTTCCGACAGGCATAAGCGTGCGCAGGGTTCCCCTTCAGGCGGGGCGAAGGTTCGCGGCAGTGCCCACCCCACCCCCCCTCCGTATTATGTCAATGTATAGAGCTGACTTTGCGCCCCCCCTGTTGCCCCTCCTACCTATGATTGGGGCTGGCTTTGCGCCCCCCTGCCCAACCCCCCCCCCTTGCGCCCGCCTATGCCACAGGGGTCTGCCATCAAGGCGGGCAAACACAGCAGCTAGCGGCAGTCTGTGCTATAGAAACAGACGACATGGTCATTGAAACTGGAGGATCAAGATTATCTCTCGGTCTAATAGCTGCACTTACTCTAGCCGCTACACGAAGATCACCAGCATCAGACGGCTTTTGTAACGCTTTCGAATACGTGTGAATGCGTATACAGCTCTTGCCGTTCAGTTCGAAGAAGCGGGTAGCTTGGTTTCAGATAACGATCGATGGCATTATCGGTGACTTTCTCGGAATATTTTGTAACGTCACCGATACTCCGTTGTAAAAGAATAGCAAGAAAAACACTTTTCGTACGTGTTGAAAACCTTTAGAGAAGCGTTTAACTACAGGAATAGCGGGCTTCTTCATAATTAATTTTTAGGAAAAAAAATATCCGCCATCTCTCTGTGCAAACGTGAATGTCCAGCGAAGCTGTATCAACACCACACATGCTGATGAGGGGGTATGTTTTATTATTACTTTAGAGTAATGGTGGTGATAATCGTGTTGTGGTCGTAGTTGGTAGACCGTGATTGGTTCCGCGACCATTTTCAGCAAGAAGAATTCGTCCCTTTCTTCGAGCATTGTATTCACGCTGTTCTTCCGGTGTTTTTAATTTTCGTGGTCTACCCATGGCAGTATTACAGTTAACTGAATGATTCGTTAGACGGGTCACCATTTTATATATGAAAGCGGGAAACACATGCGGGGAGAAGGAAGGGCCGTTTGATGTCATTCGAGACCCTCGTGTGAAGTGCAAAGCATCTCCAACCTAACCTTTACCGGAACAACACCTGGGAGGGTGTTCCCATTGTTCAGGTGCCTTATCATCCAGCATGCGGTTTCGGTGTTTGTTTTGTGGTTTTCTTTAATGAAATGAATACTGAGCTCTGCGCTGTGTGCCTGATTTCAAAGAAAGATATGCCGTTTGCCTTCAATTGTTAAAGGCAGGGGCGTAGCCAGAAATTTTTTTCGGGGGGGGGAGTTGAACACCCCCAACTCCCCCCTTGGCTACGCCACTGGTTAAAGGGCCCCTAAACCACCCATAAGTTAAATTTAGTTGTGGCGTTGCAGTTGTGCGCGAGTATACAGCGAATGCGTTCGTCGGCTCGTCTGTCCGCCTCTCCGAATGGTCTGTCCGCCATTGGTGGATCAGTGGATACGGTGCTCGACTGCTGACCTGAAGGTCGCGGGTTCGCGATCCCGGCCACGGCGGTCGCATTTCGGTGGAGGCGAAATGGTACAGGCCCGTGTACTGTGCGATGTCGGTGCACGTTAAAGAACACCAGATGGTCAAAATTTCCAGCCCTTCACTACGGCGTCCCTCATAATCATATCGTGGTTTTGGGACGTAAAACTCCATATATTAATAATGTTCTGGTCAGTAGCCAAGCATCATAACCACTGGACCACCGCAGCGGATTTCCTTTTATGCCAAGGGACTCACAAATACAGTAGAAGCAACTTAATGTACGTGAATACATAAGTGACGTCCTTCACATAAGCTTTCGCCGTTCGGATCAACGTTTTTAGAAACGTTGGTCCGGATAGGGTCCAACAACCACTCCTGATTGGTCGATGATTGCTTGCGAGTCCTTCGCGCTAACATCACCTCTATTGTGTTCTCGTTTGTTTGCACACTCGAATAACGTAAATGCCTTGCTAGCGCTCATGCTTGTCTGCGTGGTTTACTTTCTTTTAATATTAATTCTTTTAATTTTATTGTTATATTTTGGCATTCTTCATTATGTCAATCTATACAGTCCAAGACTGCCAATTGGTTACAACATTTTCTTTACTCTTATGCCTTTCTTCATATAATTTCACACTGTGTATTTAAATACAGCGTGTTCGTGTTATGCATATTCCCTATCAACGTATCGCACTGTATCGACAGACGGATCGATCGATTGCTCGCCGCCAGTCCGTGAGCCCCGCCTTCAGCGGCGTGCATGCTATTCATAGCGTTGACACCGTCACCTAAAAGAAGAGCAAACAGCATTAAAGCTATCACGATGGCTAAATTCGGACGAATAAGTAGGTCAAGTTTGAGCGCGTGCGCAATAACGACGTGGTAAATGCGCTGATTCTGCATTCGCGAAGGATAGAGGCACGTACATGATTCATACTGGGGAGTTCTTAGTGCGTCTGCGCCGCGTTACCAGGAGAACGTTGCAGGTTTCGAGGTCAAAGCTTAGAGCTGGTTTGAGTGCTATGTGGCCAGTTAGAAATGAAATATCCGACGTTTTTCTCCTCCATTGATTTAAATCGATGACTCCGTTGTTACGCACAATCGGCCAGAACACCGAGTCTAGAGAGAGACACAGAATGAAACTTTATTTTACGACCAGACGCGCGTTCTCTTCGCCCAGAGGCGGGTGACTTCATTATTCCATGTAGCCATGGCTTGCAGCCGACGCCCGAGCCCTCTACACCATCCGTAGCTGGTCCTCAGGGTTTACTGACGTCAGCAGCGCCTCCCACTGGTCTTCTGGATTTTGTTGTAACGCTCTTTTCGTCTATGGGCGGGCACATACTCCCCGGAAACTGCTGACACCCTGTACCACATGGTATGGGGACATAAACAACCCAAATGCCCTGACCATAGACGATGCTAGAGAAACCTAAAAAATTGTAAGCCTCTTTTCTGCCATACAATATCATGCAGATTATCGAAGAGATTCAACCAAGAAACGTTCTCTCATATGGGTCTAACGCAGGCCCGTAGCCAGGAATTTTTTTCGGGGGGGGGGGCACTTTGTTGAAGGCTTTGAAAAACCCCTATTTTCATTATTTATTCGCAGTAAAACACCCCCTCCATCCGAATTTCAAGGGGAGGGCTGCCCCCCCCCCCCCCCCCCTGGCTACGGGCCTGGTCTAACGTAGGCAGGCAGGCAAAGAACTTTATTTAGATCCGGAGGAGTAACAAGAGTGTACACATACGTAACGTGCGCCAACTGTTACTATTGCTTCGGTCGAGATGGTGGCGAGCGTGCTACAGCTTCAATCAATCAATCAATCAATCAATCAATCAATCAATCAATCAATCAATCAATCAATCAATCAATCAATCAATCAATCAATCAATCAATCAATCAATCAATCAATCAAAATGTATCATTTTCACTTGGTGCGTACACAAGGTGAACAAAGGCCGTTTAGATAAACAACGCGCAATCGTCCATCGCCTTTCGCGCTCTTCCTGAGGCTATTCCACCGGTACAGAAGCTAGCTTTGCTGGTGCCCCTCATTGAGATATTTCAGCAGCAGATCAAAAAAGGCGGGTTTTATGTTCTTCACTACCCTTGACTGAGTAACTATCAGCAGTCTACCATTTGCTACGCCTTGACTTCCGGCAGTTAGGTGGGGGCCTTCTTTGAAGGTTGATCTCTGGGACTGAATGAGAGAACGCCATTGCAAAAGAATCGTTCTCAAGACCACTAACTGTAAGACGTACAATGAGCCACCGGTTTTCGAAAGAATAAGTCACACGATTGCTTATACATTCGCTTATGATGACTCGAACGTGAAAGCCATATTCTGTTTCTTCTCAATCGATTCTTTTCTTTCTTAAAGAAAAAAATCTCTCTCTCTCTCCCAACGAACTTGCATCTCAATTCGAGTTTGTAATAGTGCGAACTTGGATTTCGTTGGTGAAGCATTAAGAATCAAACAGCGCGCTTAAACGACCATAACACAGAAAGGGAACGCATGATAGCACTTACTTACAATTTATTGAATCCTTTTTTCACATATATCCGGGTGTTTCAAGAAATATGTTCAAAATTCTCAAAAATCAGGGAAATGTGGTATTTGCTCGATGCCTTCAGAATTACTTTTTCTGTAACCGCAGGCTCCTTAAGATGGTTAAAGACATCATTTGGGACAGTAATTAAGAAAGTTACATTGACTTTTTAATAAGTGGAGTTAGCCGGGTATGTCGAATGGGAGAATTGAAGTCCTTCATGTGGAAAACCCATTGCAGCTTCGAGATTTCGAAAAAGCTTGTCTCTAGTAGTAACTGCGAAGTAATGAAATTCACCCAGATTCAGAGGAGAAACCGAAACCGAAACGCGGAAGAGCGCGGACTGCCATATTCTTCTGAGACGTCCAGAATGAGTGATCGTCGTAATATCAACCATCAACCGACTTCGTTGTGTGGGTGCGCGGGCTGCGCTTGCAATTATAGCACGCATGATGCACATACATTAACGCACGCGGAAGAACTACACCTCTGTAATCGTTGCCTCGAACAGTGACGTCATTCTGCTCATCTGCTTATTGCGCTCAACGGTGCTTCGGTTTCGGTTTCATCTTTGAATTTGGTTGAATTTCATTACGCCTCAATAAAGAGACCGCTTTTTCTACATCTCAAAGCTGCGATGTATTCTTCGCACGGGGAACTTCAATTCTCCCATGGGAAATAACCGCCTAACTCCATCAATTAAAAGTTAATTTAACTTTCTAAATTGCTGTCCCAAAAGATGTCTTTAGCCATCGTACATGCCTGCGGCTACAGATGAAGTAATTCTGGTGGCATCGAACAACTGTCGCATTTCCTGGATTTTTGAGGATTTTGGACGTATTTCTTGAAACACCCGATACATAGGGAATCAGCAACTTCATTGCGCATGTCAAAAGATGCTGAACACTTCCTATCAACTTGTAAACCCCGATCGCTAGAATTGTAATTCTTTATTAGATAGCACGAAAGACACCGAAATGATTCAGAGGTTAGGTGATCAATGTGTTACATCTAGCGATCGGGGTTTACAAGTTGATGGGAAGTGTTTATCTGCTTTTGACATGCGCAATGAAGTTGCTGGTTCTCTAAATATGTGTTAAAGAGGCCCTAATAAATTGTAATTCAGTATTCGTAATGCTCAGTCAAAGCTTCTAAAGAAACGCGTTAATTCTTCGACTGAACTATTATATGGCAAAGATCGCACTTGCCACAATACATTATATTTCAAGTGGCGCCTCGCACGGGGGGTTCCGAGCCGTCACGTCCTGTCTCTAACGTCCAGACGAGACACAACGGCACTCATTTCTCTTCGCACTTATCGTTACGCAAATGTGCGCCGCACGGCGGCGCGCCGTGTCCGGCTCGTAATATAACCGTGCTTAAGACTTATGCAAGGCACCGCCGAGAACCGAAGCCCCTCATTTGCGAATCGATGAATCAGGTCCCCGAGACAAGGCCAGGTACGCGTACAAAACACAAAAGAAAAAGTCAGCCCCACCGAATCCCATTTACCAAAGGAGACACCGCACCGCGGGCTCTTCGTTTCGGGCTCTGAGTACACCGTACTCCACGTTCCTTCGCGGTACGGATTCTTTTTTTGTGTGTTGGGGAGTACAGTTCTTGTTCGCTGCACGCAGACTGATACACGTACGTACAGTCTGTCAAGCGAACGCAGGTATTGCGGACGATCCGTACTGTCAAGCGAAGCGTAACAGAAGATTTCCCGCTGTTCTTTTTTTGAGTTCGACTCGCCGGAGCCACTTTCGGGGGGGGGGGGGGCAGTGCCGCGCGCGCGACGGCATTAATCGACCGTCGTGCTACTGGGCCAGCCGGATGGCATAACGGCCTGCTCGTTCCGGGTTTTCGCCTCACGAGCGGCTTCGCGTCGTCGGGCTATAAGCGGTTGACACTCGTAGATGGCGTCGTAACGAGCGCTTCCCGCCGAAATGGCCACTCGTGTCGCGATGGCAGCGCCGCCTGCCGGCCCTTCCCCACCGCCGCTTCGTAAACGTGAGGATACGGGGTGGCTCGACGTGGAATTGGGACACTACGCCAATGGCGCGCGTAGAGCCTGGGATACGACGAAAGGGCTCCAGGTGCTAACTGGTTAGAAACGCCGTTTGTCGGCTGCTAAGGCACCCTTAAATCCGGTTTGCTGTTCTGCGATTTTTTTTTTCTGAACGTAACGTTTCTTTAAGCGTGGCGGATTGAGAAGGCGACTAATCGCCCCAGTTAGGTAAGTGTAAATGAAACGCCAATCACCGAGATGTTGAAAGCGACACACGTCGGCTGGTCGTTTCTGTCAGCTCAAGCACTCAGATAAGAGCTACCACTGTTAATTAATTAAGGAATAACGCTAACAAACGCGAGCAGTTTGCCGTCGAAGCCTCTAGGTCACCCGTAGTGAGTGAGTGAGTGATTGAGTGAGTGAGTGAGTGAGTGAGTGAGTGAGTGAGTGAGTGAGTGAGTGAGTGAGTGAGTGAGTGAGTGAGTGAGTGAGTGAGTGAGTGAGTGAGTGAGTGAGTGAGTGAGTGAGTGAGTGAGTGAGTGAGTGAGTGGGTGAGTGAGTGAGTGAGTGAAAAAAGGAGGAAGAAAGGAAAAGAACGGTTGAATGAGAGCTGACATTTGCTGCAATTGTAAGCTTATTCAAGAGAGAGAGTGAGAGAGGGAAGCGACATTATTAAAGGTCAGACTAAGGCCTATAGATATTACTCTGCCAGGATGACCATGATACAAAGCATCCGAAGGTGGCAGGTTCGGTCCCTGCCAGCGGCAAGTTGTCTTTTCTTACGCTTTACTTTGTGTGTGTATATATATATATATATATATATATATATATATATATATATATATATATATATATATATATATATATATATATATATATATATATATATATATATATATATATATATATATATATATATATATATATATATATATATATATATATATATACACACACCACAGCGCTTGTGTTGTCTGTTCCTCCGTCTTAGTCCCGTTTTCGCGCTGTTCACTCGCACTCTCATGTACCAACTGGCCCTTCGAGACACCCTTCTGCAATATCACAATTATTACAATACACTTAAAACTACAATTAACGTTCCCTGTACCTTCCTTGGGTTCACTATTTGCTGGTTTTCCTTAAGGTTGTGACAAACAAGGTAACGGGCCCTGGAAAATTCCCTTCCTTCAATGATTCAAGGCAGTCACCTTTACGACATTCATTTACCGCTGGGACATGTACTCACATCTATCAATCCAGTAGCAATCAGGATACATTAGAATGCTCAGTATACATACGCATTCTGCAGCAGCTTCATTTCCGACCGTGAGTGATGTTAAGTCTGACAGAGCGAAATTCTGTAACATTGTCAAATTTAAAAAAAAAAATTGGGGGGACCCTTAAGCTTCGCCTTTAAGAGTTGTACGCGATAGCGATATCCTGTCCCTAGTGCGTACTTCAATCACTTAGTGCATACTATGTAATGGCTAGCATGCTTTAAACCACAAGCAATTATGAGCGGGAAATGTTTTCGAACTTCCTATGCACCCACTACGTGGTCTTAAGGGAGTACGCGCAGTAACGTGTGCGCCTTTTGTAATGGGTGGCCGGCTTTGAACCACGATGTCGTTATGATATTCACATGTTCTGACGCCCGATGGTAATGTACGCTTGTACTACGCAATATTACTGCGATATTACACGTTGTATTGTGACGCCTGCATACAAGATGCGTGTGTTTGTAAAACATGACAGTTATTTTCACTGCATTTCCAAGCAGAGGAAGTTATTTTCAAAGTAATTCCAAGTAGAAGCATGGCTGTGTGGTAGAACACCTGCTTGCCACGCAGAAGGGCTGGGTTCGATCCTCACTCGGACCCGGAAATTTTTATTATTTATTTTATTTGCATCTTTCACGATTTTTTGGTCAAGGACAAGATGATGATTTTTCGCTCACAACCAACGACGCCGCCGAGGACGCCGACGCCGGAATTTCTGCGAAACGAGCTCTTTAACGCTCTCGCGTTAAAAATCTAACGCTCAGAATGCTTCACAAGGCGTATGGACCCCGTCCGTTCAGCTCGAACCTCAAGCAAGACGAAATCCTGCATTATGACGAAACTTGAAGACGTTCGCTATAGAACACTCTTTAAAATTCGAAATACCCTCACTTAGCTACGTCCTTCCAATGCCGTTAAGGAAACCCACCAAGGTGCTTTAAATGATTCCAGCGTACGGGCCACGCTACACCACCTCTCGGCGTCCTGAGAGAGTATTTTTCGGAGCGCTGAACACGACTAACTCGAATTTAATGTGGGTCGTGGCGCGGGCGTTTCGCTCGGCTGGTCCACGAGCGGTAATTTGCTCACTCGCCGGATATGACGAGAGTGGAGCTTGCAAAAGACAATGAACACAAAAAGTATAACAGTGTCAGACACCCCGTGGTCGCTTAAATCTCGTTCTTGCCTCGCGGAAAAGAATACACTTGCAGCGATCTCCCCCGACGCGTCATAAGGTATTTTCTCTTCTTTCTATAACGAACCATGTAGCGGGTTTAAATAACTTCGAACGACCGCCACTGTACTATGCAAGTATCGACGTCTCTTGGAGCTTCTGCCAATTTGAATATGGCTAATGACGTTGCCTGAGCTATTATATTTTGCAAGTGCCGTTTTCTTTTCTTGCTAGCGATGTTCAGTTATTGGTTTCTGTTTATACTGTGTCATTCTGCGTCAAATTACGTAGTTTGTACTCGAGCGCATATTTTCGCTTACCCCCCCTCATTTGAGGATTATAAGACACAAAGCTACTAATTAGATCATAACCAATTAAGTCCAACAGACAATTAGGTCATGGGAAGCATAGGGGCAGTGAATTGTTGTCGTTAACTGTTGTGTATAAATTATGACGTAAACTGAAACGAAATAAAGTAAGGCAATATCACCCTTTCCTTCGGTGGGATCTGAACCCACAACCTTCGAATTACGCGTTTTACCCATTGCGCTACGTACGACGGAAAGCGCTTCCCCGTCCACTGTCGCTGGGTATTTCTGTATATGTATCCCTTGAAGTGTTATCCAGCGCCGCTCGAAACCAAGGTGGCAAGCGTGAAACACTCTTTCTTTTGACAGAATGCGTCATGTGGCTCGTCATCTTAGAAGGAAAGAAGTGTAAGTTTAAGGGCTCGTTTGCTTTGTTAAACACAATAATAATGAGAACTAACAGACAATGATGCCAAGGAAAGTATAGGGGATCTTATTAGATGTAATTGTAATGTAAATCTGAATAAAGAAAAGTGGACGAAAAGATAACTTGCCACCGGCAGGGACCGAGCATCGGACGCGTTATTCGAAGGTCACAGGTTCGGTCCCTGCCGGTGGCAAGTTATCTTTGCGTCCACTTTTCTTTCTTCAGATTTACATTGCAATTACATCTAATAACATCCCCTATACTTTCCTTGGCATCATTGTCTGTTAGTTCTCATTAATATCGTCATCTTAGTGCGCGATAGCAATTCATGGCCCCAATTCTTTCCCTGGACTCAGATTCACTTCGTTTTGCCTAACAAAGGAGCTAGCCCCTCGAAAAACAATTACCTTCTTTCCTTAATTAGAGCCTAAAAGTCACAAACACAGATTTCGTGGTCAGGATGTCGAAGTCTTCTCGTATGGTGTCTATATCGTCGTTTATTCTTCAGGAACACAGTTTTGCCCGTTTTATTCTGCTCTTATAAAAACAAATCTTCAGGGCTTTATTTTAGGTTCTCACAAATATGTCCGCCTGAATTTATTTTTTTTCCATTTCGGTACATGCTGCAAGAGTAGCTCAGAGCTATCACCACAAAAGCGTTTACTGACATAGGGACTTTGTAACTAGGCTCGCACAACCTTTCATCTGCCTCGTTGACGAAACGTGAAAAGACGCAGTGTCAAAAGGCATGCAAAAATTGAAGACAACCCCAGTCGTTGACTTAGTAGTCTAGTAGGGGCACTCGCAAGTCGGCGTTTCGTATGCCCTCGTGCACTACCTTGGGATAACTTTGTGTTTTGTCGCAGTGCCAAAACGGATCTCAGAGTCCACGCAGAAGGCAGCGCGTGGTTGAGATCTGCACCACCAGGTGCCGAAGCGATCCCAACTTCTCGCAAGAAAAACGTCCGTTCTTTCAGTGAACTGATTCAATTACTTTTCATTAACTATTATCAGAGTTAGTTGGCCCTTAGCTTAAGTAAACTCATGCTCTGATATCATATGCATGCAATATAGCTCTTAACTTGAACCAGAACCCTCAATTGGGTACCAGTTTTATTTTTTTTAAACACACTTTCTTAATATTCGAAAAACCGGAAGTAAGCGCTCGACCGGAAGTGCTTGGAAGAGAAATAAGAAGCTCCCTCGTTGCTTATGCTTACAAAAAAAAATAGTTGACGCCTCTTTTATAGGAGTCGGTCATAACACGAAAGTGAAACGTGTCCTCATAAAAGTTGTTGGATGTTCATAAAAGCCGTTGGATGTTAAGAAACTAAGGAGCACACAATTTCAGAGAGCGCATTATGGTCTGGTTGTCTGTCATTTCCTAATTTTGATTTCTTTAAAACAAGCTTCCTCACGCTAAACACTAACCTGAAGTGCCTGTCTCTGAGTTCTGGTACCATGAGGCCTTATCAGTGCGGAGTTTGCCGAAATTCATAAGCCGATTTTAGATTTATTTTTGTTCTCCTTAGGACTTTACCGACTCTTAGATAACTGTCTTACGCAGCGATTAAAATTCTCTTCAAGTACCATTCAAGAAACCTAATCGGCTATTGACTAGACACAAGATACTAAAGAAGTCAAACCGATGTGGCTATGGTATTTCTGGAGGCTGCGTAAAATGGTATCTGGAAGCCGTTGCGGTTTACGAATTGACTGCAATGACTCACTCTTCATAGTGTCGGTTTGGTATCTGTTTTTCAGCTCCTGATACCGTATGGAGTCTATGGACATCGTCGTTGTCTCCCATAGCCATACATAGCTTGCGTAAATCCTTGACCTCGCTATATTAAATGCGAAGCCATTTCTTGGCGAATTTCGGCGACTTTGAGTCTATCTATCTATCTATCTATCTATCTATCTATCTATCTATCTATCTATCTATCTATCTATCTATCTATCTATCTATCTATCTAGCCGCCTACGACTTTGTGCTCTCCTGGCCGCATCGTTAATGGTATTTATACCAAATTTGGTATGGCATAACATGACTGTATGGCAAACATGAATGATTGGTCATATCATGAAAATCATGACTAACTTGTCATGAAAAGTATGATTTAACGCCATGGCCATAGTGCTCCTGAGGCCGTTTTCTTGACTTGACATATACAAAAATTGGTATGATGAGACATTTCAGCATGAGCAACATAAATACCAGGTGGTAATATGAAAATCATGAACTGCATGTCATGTACAACATGATTTACATGCCACGCTCACGGCGTGCTGACGGCCGTTTCGCTAGCTTGATATACACCAAATTTGGTATTGGGCAACGTGACTGTATGACGAACATAAATGACAAGTGGCAATATCGAAATCATGACATGTCATGTGCAACATGACTTGCATGCGACGCTCATGGCACGCTCGCAGCCGTTTCGCTAGTTTGATATACACCAAATTTGGTATTCAATGACGTGACTGTATGACGAGAATAAATGACAAGTGATAATATCGAAATCATGATATGTAATGTGCAACATTACTTGCATGAGACGCTCATGACACTCTCGTGGCCATTTCACTAGCTTGATATACACGAAATTTGGTATTGAGTGACGTGACTGTATGAGCATAAATGACAAGTGGTATTATGGAAATCATGACATGTCATGTGCAACATGACTTGCATGCCACGCTCATGACGCTCTCGTGGCCGTTTCGCTAGCTTGATATACACCAAATTTTTAAGGGGAAAGCCTTTAAAGGGACACTAAAGTGAAACAATGACTTGGTTTAGATTGACAAACTGCACTCTGAGAACTCTAATGCCATATGTTTCACTGTCATAAGTTCATTATTAGCGGAGAAAATCAAGGTTGAAGTTTCATTTTTAAATTTGGCGCCGATATCTGCGTGCGTGACGTCAGAAATTCCAAATGTATTTTTCGTATTTTCGCGACATTGGCTCGACGAAATTTTCTGAAACTTCGTATGCTAGGTCTATGGCACCCACAGATGAAAATGCACCTCATTTTTATCGATTAGAAGCTACGTAGGACTCAGTAGACGCCTTCAAAATCTACGACGTCACAGTGTTTGGTGCGGGAATCTCAAGGTGGCGTCTACACCCGCATTTTCTTTTCGTGTGTTTTCTCGCTTACCAAGCGTCGTGTCGCGGTAAGAGTGGTGTTTTCGGGATTGTGAAATTGTGCTTAACTAATACGCGAAAAATCGTTTTGCCCTTTAGTGTCCCTTTAATGTCTCATGCTCACGTCCGTACGTCCGTTCGGCCGTCCGTACATCCGTCCCTGCAGCCTTGCCCTGGCACGGTGCCAGGTAGGCGCCGGGGTGCGCAAACGGACGCCGGTCGCGTTGGACTCTACAGCGCTTGCGCTTTGCTTGCGTAGCGTCGCTGTGCCGAGCGTCTCTAATCATGCAAGGAGGGAGACGCGCGCATCGTGTTCCATTCTGATCGACCCCGTCTCAGAGGGCACAGGGGTTCGAGGAACACACTTTGGAATTGACAAAGTGTCCGTCTATTTAAACGCTGCAACGCAGATGGCGTCTGCACGATGCGCAAAGCGCGATAATACGAACGCATGCGAAACGGAGGCAGATTGGTCTCGCGTCTAGCTGCGATTTGAGGTAAAAAATCACAGCATATCCACGAAGTGAATGATGGTGAGTGGGCGAAGCTCGGAGGGATCATTCGGGTAACCGTGAATCCCCCCCCGTACATTGCCCACTCGGTCATGCAAAGACGTGACAACACATGTCATGTCTTTGCATGATCCTGGGTGTTCGATCGTGAGCTGGGCACGAGCGTCGCCGACTTGTGTTCCGGGCGCTCCCAGCCTCAGCGACAACGCCAGTTCGCGTTCCACGACAGAGGAAGACGATGCCACCTACTCAGACGCCGAAGTCCACACCAGTGCTCGACGCGACGCCTCGCCTCCGCATGCATCACCACAGAACGCTGCTGTGAATTGTGAAAGCCACGCGTCCTTGGCTATGGGTTTTGCCGCCGTGAGTACCGGAGCCGCCGCATGCTCCGCGACGCGGTGCTCGACTCCGAGTACCGCGTCGGCCCGATCCCAATTATAACAGCGCCATCTATCCTCTTTAATCGTCAACTATACGAAAACCATTAACTCCATCTAGTGATATTATTTCCAAGGACATATACACACAACGCCATCTAGTCAGCAATTCTTAAAACTAGAGCTGGCTACATACATACATACTACTACTACTACTACTACTACTACTACTACTACTACTACTACTACTACTACCACTACTACAGAGGAGGGAACGACCCACACCCTGAGGAGCTTCGCCCCAAAAAATTAAGCTAAAATAAGTGGCAGGTGGTAACATGAAAATCTTGTAATGCATGTCATCTACAATGCCATTTACATGCCACGCTCATGGTGCGCTTGCGTCCAGTTCGCTAGCTTGATATACACCAAAATTTGTATTGCGCGACGTGACTGTATGACTAACACAAATGACAGGTCCTAACATGTAAATAATGATATGCATATTATGTACCGCATGATTTGCTCCTTGCTGGCTGCTTCGCATTACATCGATTCCCACAGTGCGTCGGATCTGCCGGCTTTTTTTCAAGGTGAAAGCTTTAGATGTATGAGTTTTCATGGTCGTGTCAGGTACAGAAAATATCGCGTGAGCTGCGTGTCCACGTTGTCCCTGCTGTGTTAGCGACAGTAACAAAAAAATTAAAACGTGCCAATAACACTTGGTCAGGCCATAGTCGCTGGCGGGGAAGACAGAGAAAATTCGCCACTGCAGAAGAGGCTTGATGAGCCCGAAAATCCGCTCGTCGTCACCGCTGTCGGGAGGAAGCTTCGGAAGCGGCCTGTCGAGAGCAACATGTGGGCCTAATGCGACGCGCGAGTTCTGGGAACGCAGGACTGGTGGAGAGAGAGGACGTTTACACAACAGCAGATGAGCAGAAAGTTCAACAGAAAGTATAAGAACAGAACCGCGAGAGATCCAACTGTGCTTTCGCATTGACATCCATAGAAAGTTTAAAGTATCCCCTTCCTTATCTTTCTATTCCCCCCTTACCCCTTCCCCAGTGCAGGGTAGCAAACCGAAAATTTTCTTCAAGTTAACCTCCCTGCCTTTCACTTAACCTCTCTCTCTCTCTCTCTTAAAGTATCCCCCCGTAATTTTTTTTAACCAATGTGTTCTTTTATTGGCATCGCGTTATTTCCATGACGGAAATGACGTCACCTAATTCTTGATAGAATCCGGCATAAAACACTTCAGCGTTAAAAGGCGTGTAAAAGGTATCCATCGTCCCCTCCCCCCCCCCTACCCTCTCAGTGACAATGTATTTCATATTAAATGCGTAGGCGTGTCTGCGCCTACTCATCCAGAAAACTGACCGTCCATCCGTTTCTCTATCACTTAAGACGATCATCGCAATTAAAGAATAAAACCAAATCAATTTCCTTTACAGGATTGGGTTTGAACGCGGGCCCCCACTTTCCAAAGGCGAGTGTCTTAATCACTAGGCCACACATCTACTTTCTTTTCTTCCTTTCATTCGTGGCACTCATTGGAATGCGTATTGAAAAGAAAAGTAGTCTAAATAGTAAGAAGCAGAGCTACTAAGGAAACAGTCGACGACTAACATAAAATGTACTATTACTCCAATTATTTTTAGTGTGAACATATCTGAGCCATATAAATGCGTTCGACCTGCGGTGTAGGAAAACTACAAAAAAAACATGGCTGATCCCTCCGTCATAGGAATTGGTATAACACGAAAGTGAAAAGTGTCTTCAAAGAAGTAGTGCTTATTGTGTAGTGATAATGAGAGTTCGTACAACGTCTATTGCTGTTTTACACCTATAGCACCGTTTGACGTGGATGCACCCACGTCGACGCCTGGTGGCACATTCCCATCGCGACGACTAACGCCCATGATCATGATTTAACCGCTGTAGTAGTTAAACTTTAGAACCTATACCTGGACACAGCGTATCACGAATCGCGCGCAAAGATGACATCAACAAGCACGTAATAAACACTGGTACTGTGCACTTCTTCAAAGCGTCGTCACTGAAGGAGAGAAACGGCACGGTGTGCACTCCTGAGGGATGCGGTAGCCTACGCCTGTGCTTCCTGCATACACTACCGCACTGCGCTTCATCAACACGGGAGGCAGAGCTTCAGCCGCGAACGCGCGCAGGCGTTCGGCGTCCCGCTGGCCTCCGTCTCGCTCCACCAAGGCACCACATTCGTCCGTCGACATCATTGCCTTTCTGCACCGCTTACTGCAGCAGGTTAATTGGTCGGTGCTATCGCACTTGAAGTAGTCGGCTGCGAAACGCACTACTCCGACAACGAGCCGTCACACGATAACACGAAGCAAAAGGCTAGTGACACATAACTGCGCGTAGGGCGACTCCCCGATGCTGGCGCGGGCAGCGTTTGTTGCTATCGAGACGCTTTCACCATGACCTCCTAGATTCGGAGATTGCGCGCCGGCACGCAATCTCGGACGCCATGATATAACTGCTTCGTCGACGAATCATTCTTTATCGGTGCTAATGCCATGCCACATTACTTCTCTTCATCGCTCACAGACGGCGGCACCGCCCGCCGCCGCCAACAGAGAGCACAGAGCGAGAGAGATTGCGTGGGAGATATAAGGCGCGTTAGTAACATGTTCTCCGGCTGCTTCCTTAGCTCAGTCGGTAGAGCTCCAGGCGCTTACCGTCGCGGGCGAAGGAGTCAAAGGTTCGATTCGCGGCAGGGGAACATTTTCATAATTATTTTTCTTTCTCATTTAGGAGCGTTAATTATATCAACGTCATATCCGTAACGGATATGCTTGGTGGACCCCGGCATAAAACACTTTCGTGTTAAAAACGCATTCTATCAAGGCACCGTTGAATTCATGGTATTCAAATAATAAAAAATCACGCCATATCCACGAAGTGAATGATGATGAGTGGGCGAAGCTCGATCGTTTTCATCCATGGCAGAAAGAGAATGTGTGGTCTGGAACGCGCTTATACTACATGGTCATCAGCGTCATCGTCATCGTTATCACGTGTAGTGGGTACATTCCACTATACTGAAACGCGCTTATACTTCATCGTTATCACGTGGAGTGGGTACATTCCACTATACATGGCTACCTACCTACTACTACTACTACAGAGGAGGGACAGACCCACACCCTAAGGAGCTTCGCCCCTAAAAAAAAACTCGCAGGGCCCCTTGTGCATTCACCTATAAGATGACTCGAAGGCGAAAGCCATTTTCTTTCTTTTTTTTGTACTTTTTTAAATAATTCTATTATAAAAATCTATCCGTTTTCTTTATTTTATAGAAATGAGGAAATAAGGAGAGGTTGGTGCCATTATGGTGGCACCGGCTACTCCTTCTGTTCTTGGCCAATTCCCCAGCGTGGGTGTGTGCCACAGATTCAAGGATCTACTCTACTCTGCTCTACAAGGGAGCAGGGAACACGAGGCTTCGATCACGTGCCGTCCGCCAAGCACCGTCTTCGTTTTCTTCTCTTGAGGTCAGGGCGCTCTCCGGTCTTTTGTTCGGCCACCCAAAAGGTGGGCGCAACAACGTCACCGTGTGGCGCTACGTCACATGACGTCACGCCAGAATTTGTGACGTCATGACGTCGTAAATTATTCGGATCTGTGACGTGATGACGACGTTATATGGTGACGTCATCACGTGATGATGATTTTTTGCATCACTCGACCCCGACGCTGTGCGACGGTCGCCGCCGACGGTCAAATTTCCTGTATGATGAGGGGCATCTAAGGCTCTCGCTTTATTAATAATAATAATAATAATAATAATAATAATAATAATAATAATAATAATAATAATAATAATAATAATAATAATAATAATAATTCTAAGGGTTTTGCGTCCCAAGATCACGATGTGATTATGAAAGACGCCATTGAAGAGGGCTCCGGAAATTTCGACCTCCAGGGGTTGTTTAACGCGCACCTAAATCTCAGCGCACGGGCTTCTAGCACTCTGCCTCCATAGAAATGCGGCCGCCGCGGCCGGGTTTCGATCCCGCGACCTTCGCATCACCAGTTGTGGGTTCTTGGGAGAAGAGCCGCCGCTCTCAGAACGCACGGACGCAGTAGACGCCCTCGAGCAACAAACAAATGTGCATTAATTAAACGCTTTCACATCACGGCGAGCTCGCCAGCCTAATATAATAATTAGTACATTAGAAATAATTCAATATAATGTCAGTTCAACACACAGACAACATAATACACACAAAACAACATAACACATGCAATGTACCACGAATGCGGTGTCGCCGAAATCCGACTCACCACGAGGGGCCCGAGGGAAACGAGCCGCGGAATCGTTCGCACAGGCCTCCCGCAAGAGACGTCCGTCCTTGCACGCTGCCAGAAGGGATAGCTAGCTAACGCTGCCAAACCCCACAGGACCAGAGTGCTCATCCTCATACTATATAGCCACCATACTCATACGCACGCTTAACCTCGCTGCCGTCAGGTGGCGCTGCTAGCACCACCGCATTAGGGAGCCTACATGACAGGCCACTTTGCCGTTCATGTAGGCTCCCTACGGATGAATGGATGCTATGAGCATCCCCTTTATAACGGGGCAGTGACATGTCTGCCACCAAGTCGAAAAAAAAATAGGCAAAGAAATCTTTCTACTTATGTTGGCCTAATGCCTTATCTACATTGATTAAATCTATGTTATTATCCCAAAGAAAAATATGAATTCACGGTCCATCTCTCCGCCTCTTAAGGCAGAATTACCTTACTTTTCCCCATTATTTATTTTCGTCCTTTATCTCTCCTTCTCTGCCACCAGTACTCTAGCCGTCTCTTACTTATTTCTGTCGCGGGCGTGTTCAGCTTTCCATTGTTGTCCCTAAAACCCAAGGCTTCATGTAGACTCGTGCCCACACGTATACCTGGGTGGATATCACCACATTCAATCAGTACATGTTCATCGTTTCCTTAGTTCCCCCCACAGCATGTACATTGTTCTTCTTCGTTACTGAATCTCGCTTTATAACTACGCGTTCTAAGGCAACCCGACCCTGCTTCAAACAGTAAAGCGCTTCCCCTTGAATTATCATAAAACCTTTCCCTCCTTATTTCGTTTTTTCCCTTGCGGGAGTTACTGAGAGCCCGGCTTCTTTTCCATCGCTGTCATCCAATAAGTCCTCTCCGCTTCTCTGACTTTTCGCTTAATGCTCCTTGTTGCCATATCGCCCACACTGCTAGCCGTATATTTACTGGTGAGCATCCTAGTTCTTTTTCTCCACTGCGTTTCAACGCTTTTTCTATACAAATACCTGAAAGCCTTCTCTGCCCATCTACTCTCCTTCATTTTCCTCAGCCTCTCTTCAAATCTAATTTTGCTCTGAGCTTCCCTCACTTGAAAGCCTGTCCATCCCATGTCACCCTTTACAGCCTCATTAGTCGTCTTCTTGTGAGCGCCCAACGCGAGGCGTCCCACAGTCCTTTGATTTACATCCATTCCTGATTGCACCTCTGACCTCATGCACACCACTGAGTTCCCAAATGTAAACCCCGGAACCATCACACCTTTCCACAGCCCTCGAAGCACCTCGTACCTATTGTATCCCCATAACGCTCTGTGCTTCATAATTGCAGCATTCCTCTTTCCCTTTGCTACCGGATGCTTTCTCTTGTACCTCCATATATCTATCCCCCCTCATTTACCCATACTCCGAGGTACTTGTACTCGCTTACCCTCGGTATTTCTTGGCCCTGTATTAAGGCCCAGAGTGCTCCGCGTGAACGCAGCGCCATCTCTTGCGGCGGCAACTAACCACGCTAACTATGACGCGCGGGCGCCATGAGGCGAAAACGACCTTGCAGGGTGGTAGCACCACGCCACATAGTCGAGCACCATAACCATCAGACCACCGCGGCTGGTGTGGTAGTGGAATAAAATCCCTTAACAGGACAATATGCAAAGCCGCTAAATTTCGACATTGCGAAAATGTAACGCCAAAACTCGCATTTCAGATGTCGGAGGATGCGCCTTTTGTGGGGCCGTTCCAGATGCTCACGAACGCTGCAAAGATTATGAAAGAAGCCATGCCGATACCCCCCCGAAAACAGCATGTAGTGACGGTTAATATTTTACACTTACACATCACTTGGAGAACTCCCAACGAAATTCTGTGTGGGTTTTTTTTACAGCGAAGCAGTTGTAGCACGCCGTAGCTTGTGCGGTTAATAATAATGATATCTAGGGGTTTTACGTCACAAAACCATGTTATGATTATGAGAGACGCCGTAGTGGAGGGCTCCGGAAATTTTGCCTGTCTGGTGTTCTTTAACGTGCACTGACATCGGACAGTACACGGGGCTCTATCATTTCGCCACCATCAAAATGCGACCGCCGCGGCCGGTATCGAACCCGCGACCTTCGGGTCAGCAGCCGAGCACCGTAACCACTGTTCCACCGAGGCGGACGTAGCTTGTGCGGTGTCACCAGAAAAATTATCGTCGTGAACCGGAACGCGGTCTCTACGTCCTCTTCAGCGTCGTCCTCATTTTATGCTTCGCTCCCAAAACACAAGCACCGATTTCTACGGCACGGGATGCAATAACTCTGATAGGCGAGATGACGAGTACAGAAAGAGATAAAAAGAGAGAGAGAGAAAAAAAGGAAGAGAAAAAAATTGGCCGCGTATTTGCGTGCTTCGCTGCAAATGTCGTCGAAAGACGATAGTCTTGTGCCGGCCGTACCACTATGTTTGGCCTTGCCTCAGACAGCGCCTACTCTACGTTGAATTGGCCGCATCTGGCTGGCATTGATAAAATAGAGGAGGCGCTGCGAGGGATATGGACGCCATCGAAAAACATGAGCTTGTGCTGAACCAAGGGCCACTGCCAGCGGCAGCACCTTATCGTCGGCACAGGGATTTTCGTGCAAAGCTTCGCAGTTCGTGCACAGCGTCGCATTTTCAGCGCAGCCTAAAAAACACTAGGGTCTTTAGAATTGCGTACCTATGTATTTTCTAATAAAAGAACACACGTCCTGACACTTACATATTAATGTTGCGCCTCAGGAATGCGTAGTATTTGCTTTTTGATCGAATATGTTCACAAATATGAACGCAAACACCAGTTCAAGATGGCTGGGCGTTCAGAAAGTGGTTAAACTTTGGCCGAGTAGCTGAATCGGGTGACAGACAGACAGATAGACAGACAGACAGACCAAAATTTTTGCGTTGAAGTATTCCGAGAAAGACTATCGTCTTTAATAATATGGAGAAAGAGAGGAGTTCTAGGGGGGAAAAGTGTCTTCGCGAGGCGAGATTCGAGCCCGTACACACCATCCGATGGCGAATGTCTTAACCACTCGCCTATTCAGGGCAATTTTTTTTATCATGGTATTTAATAGAATGCGTGTTAAAATAGTACACAGTATCGCACAGAGTTGCACTGTTGCACTTACATAGCGATTCAGGCAAGCTAGCAAAGCAGAGCATAGGCTTGTATAGTACGGTATAGCGAGGGGTGGGAAAGGGTGGTGAGGGTGAGGAGGAGGGAAAAGGTGAGGGCAGAGAGTAAAACATAGCATAGAAAGAAAGAAAGAAAAAGAGCGAAACAGAGAGAACGAAATGTAGAAAGAAGAAAATGGACAGAAAGAAAGAGAACCAAGTAAAGAGGGATATAGATATAGAGAGCGAGAAAAGGAGATAGAAAGAGGAAGAGATAAATGCAGAAACAGAGTGAAAGAAATTGAAGATAGAGAAAGATAGAAACACCGAGAAATAGAAAGAAATAGGGGGGTGAGGGTGAGGAGGAGGGAAACGCCACCAGCTACGCTACTACCTCAGTCTTCGCACCACTAGTTCAGAGCTGCTCTTTTTTTTTTTTTTTTTTTTTTTTTTTTTTTTTTTTTTTTTTTTGTCTGAGAACAGCGTAAGCTACAGTAGACGCCGTCAAAGTCTATGACGTCACAGCGAGTTTATGCTGCAACTACGACGCGTCGTCGCCACCTGAATTTTATTTTCGCCCGATTTCTCATTTTCGAAGCACCTTCTCGCGCCAAGGATTGTGGTTTTGGTATTGCGAAATGTCTATTTACTAATACGAGAAAAAAACATTTTTCTCTTTAGTGCGCCCTTTCAATGGCTGAGGTTCGCGCTTGTCGCTGTCTCTTACACCGGTGTCAAGCGCTCACTTTTGATCGCGATCGGGCCTGATTCTGATCAAACTTCGTGATCATGATTGGCTTCTTTACGCAAGCTGCGGGAATGTAGCCAATCATTGTTAGGCGATTTCATCGGGATCGGGCCTAATCGCGATCTGCAGTGCATCGTGTGACACCGGTAACACCGGCATTAGTGACGACGTAAAGGGCTAGAGCAGACAAACGCAAAATAGAAGAACAAAAGAGCAGTGCTCGTGTTGTGTTTTCCTCTTTTGTCCTAGCCTACTCAAGCGATATACATCGCCATTGAGTCCCTTTAAAGGTTTTTATCGGAGTCAGCGCTCGTGCGTGTTGCGTGTTCTTCGTCCATTGTCTCAGTCGCGCTGTGCCTTCCTATCGCTATGAAACAACTCACCCAGATCAAGGTCAGCGTCTCTGTCATTTTGTACTTTTTCAAGTGTACGCGCGGCATTCTACGTTCCTACATCGAAGCTGTATATGGCTAGGGTATGGGAAAACATGTGGTGGTCCGTGAGTGTGCAGAAACTTTAAGGAAGAAGCAATGCTGGCATAAGCTACCTCGAATGGCGTATGCCACTAGTTTGTCTTCAGGTTTTGTCAGCGTGTATAGCTAGGCATGACACCCGCCGCAGCATGGATAGCTACCTATAAAAAAAACCATTTCGGTGTCCTTAATGTCCTTTAAGCTAACGTCACCGAACAAAAATTTTGGTGTACGCGTCTCGTAAAAGTGTGATACAGAAATCAAAAGCTACAACAGAAGACACATCGATAGATCTCAACTCGTGAAAAATAGCGAGGCCGCATTTCTCAGCTTCGCTTATTGATCGTCTGTACGGAGCGCTTGAGCGGTAATTTCTTTTTCTAATCGTCTGACCTTTTATCACTCTAAAATAAAGCAGATGAGACCTTCGTAAGGTTGCAGTCACGTTTTTTGCACTCATTGTTTATCCTGAATATAAAATCTAGGTGACATGCACGGATGGTCGTGGTGCGGTAAGGATATCGACTTCTTTCCATTGGCTTGCTTTTCTGCTACTCTGTTTGTATCGATCTGTTCATGTGACAATTTCGACGTGCATATGCTAAATTATCAAACAGATTTGATTTGTTAGCCAGTACCTACCTGGCTGTTAGCTTTGTCTTGCGCGACACGTTCTATCGTTACGGTTTTGCCGGCGGGGGGCAGGAAACCCAGTTCTGTTCTGTTCTGTTCTGTTCTGTTCTGTTCTGTTCTGTTCTGTTCTGTTCTGTTCTGTTATGTTCTGTTCTGTTGTATCTGTCTTGCTGTGGGAGAGGTTGAGGTTCATATTACCTCGGCTACTCCATATCTATGGAGTTCTGCAGCAACAAAAAAACAAAGAAAAACTGTTACCCAAAATGAACAATGAGCAGCTACAAAAAAAAAAGAAAAAGAAAAAAAGCATAAAAATGGCCCACTGAAACAACCTAAAATAACGTTAAGATAACATGGTAATGTACAGTTCGCTTGCAGGAAGTTCACATTGCAATAAAGTGCCCACACGTACACATTTCTAGTTCTGCCCACAGTATAACACATCATTCCGTATGTGAACAACACATAGCTGCATATCACAAGCGCTTATCCAGGACCGGTGTCCACTGAGGAAGTCTTTCAGGAATGTGTTCGCCTTTTTCTGAAGATTCATGTCAGGCCATGGTCCAAGTAATTTCTTTAATGTGAGAGGGCGTCTGTCCAAACTTGCTAGTTTCTTCCTTGATTTTCTGTCTTTTTCCTTTCTTTCTTTCTTTCCTTCTTTCTTTTTCTTTCTTTCTTTGTTTCTCTTTGAGGGGCATATTTTCTTCCCAGCTACGCGAAGTTCACCGGAGAAAGGGAGCATGCGTATGCAATTTTATTCGTTATTTCAGATTTCCACAACGTAGCATTGTGTCAACAGTAGACCGCATATTTCCGCGCTTCGAGCGTAATATAGATGAATGAGCTCTTTTCCTTCCTTTTTTTTTTTTATACGCGTCCAACGTTGAGTCTTCGGTTGCCTCGCGACAGCCAAACTGGGTGAAGACAAATGTTTCCGTCCAGAAGTTTGGAAGAGAGCAAAAAAAGAAATGGCGGTGCTCGAGTCCTATTTCAGTAGAGAAGACCGCGAAAAAAAAAAAAAAGAGGCGTGTGAGGCAGGAAGAGAGAGAGATAGAGAGAGAGGAGGGGATTGGACAGAGACGGCGTCGCACGTTTCGTGCATAAATAAAGAGAAACGCGCTGAAAGACGGAAGCGCTGGCAAGCTTCGCAGAAAGACCCTCACTCGGTCTTTCTTGAATTACGGTGCGTTCTCAGGGGTGAGAAGTGCGCTGGTTTGGCACGTAAGTAGACTTCCCTTTTTTTTTTTCTTGTTCTTTTTTATGTGTGAAGAGGCTATCACGGAGAATGTGTATTTTTTTTTTTAATCTGAATGATTTTAACAAGTCCTAACCGCGAAAACTTGCACCGTGTGGTAACAACAGCATTTCCTACCTCAATAAGACCATGCAATAATAATATCTTGGGTTTTACGTCCCGAAGCCACGATGCGATTATGAGAGGCGCCGTAGTGGAGGGCTCCGGAAATTTTGACTAGCTGGTGTTCTTTAAGGTGCACTGTCATCGCACAGTACACGGGTCTCCAGCACTTCGCCTCCATCGAAATGCGACCGCTGCGGCCGTGATCGAACCCGCGACCTTCGGGTCAGCAGCCGGGCACCATAACCACTGTTCCACCGCGGCGGACGGTTTAGGCCATGCAGCCATGCAAACGCATGTAATCAGAAAAGTGTAGAGTCCCGCCCAAGCAGCCGTCCACACAGCCGTCTACACAGCCGTCCACACAGCCGTCCACACAGCCGTCCACACAGCCGTCCACACAGCCGTCCACACAGTGTCTTATTTCGCGAAACAATTCCATCTTAAGTGCGACTCCCCGACTAACTGATTCGGCTCTCCGAGGTAGTTAGTTTATGAGTAATTCCGTGGGGAAAATCTGTGCCAAGTAATTTGAGGAAGGAGATAATGGTCTTCGTTGGTATCCCCTTTGAAGGGACTCATCAGCAAGTAGTTACCTAGCCTGTCACTTATAATCAACTGTTACTTCATCTTATGCTGTCTGCTATTCTGACCATTTCTTTTTAATGGCAAAGCGTTTTATGCCGGGCTCAACCAAGAACTTACCGACGTTGTTTCCGTCACGGAAATTTCGTCAGTAAAAAGACCATTCTGGTTTCCTGGCATCCACGTGAAACGTCTCCTTCTTCGCTTCCTCCTTTCAGTTACGGTCACTTAATTTCGATTTCCACTGTAGTTTTCTTGTTTAACTATTCGATTTCTTTAACTTGACCCTTATGAAATAAACATGGTTCAAATTTGCGCATCTGCAACATCCTGCGAAACAGCACCTACTTCTTCAAAGGATATATTTCGCTCGTTATGATTGGTTCATATGAAATAGGGTTCAGCCATTTTAGTTCATATTAGCATCTATTTATATTATACGTATACTGTTACCTTCGAGTGTAAGGAGCCTTGTTCTATCAAGCTCTTCCCTTGTTCTCTTTCACCAATATTATAAACATCTCTTCCCTATCTCGAGTTCTGACCAGTGAGTACCTCCGTCCATTTAGCAACCCAGGGCTTCTGAAAGGCGGACGCTTTCCACGGGTCTTGCTAGGTGAATATCCCGGCTCTTCATTACAATGTGCTGAGTATTGTTCCGAAAATTTTATTACAGTAGGGCGAAGTTGCCCTCCTGGTGCTGCATAGGAACTTCGAAGCGTTCCTGCATACGCAAAGCATCAGAAGCGCACGCGTGCTGGTCGCGCCGCCATACCGAATATTTCCTTCGCTTGCCCTGCCCACCGAGACTTCTTTCTCGACGCCGTGTTATGACCGAAAACTTCAGTAACCCTAACTACGCGGGCCCGCGCACGACCCGTCTGGGCCCTTAGGTGAATAAAGAGAGAGGAGAAAAAAAACGCGTGGCCAGCAGCCACGGTCCTGGAATGGGCCGCTCGATACCTGCAGGACCCCGCTGCGTCGTTGTAGAGCTCGAGCGTGCGTAGCCGCAATTGGACGCGCAGTTGCGGCTCAAGCTGCCGCGACCTTGGTGAGGTGGAGGCGGGTTTGGGGGGGGAGGGTGGAGAGGAAGGGGGGGAGGGTGGTTGGCCGGTCTTTCTAACAGCGGCAGCCGGGGCAGGCTGTTCGCTTTCCAGCAACGGGCTCTCTCGTCGTCGTCGCCGGGCCTCTGGCGTTGGATCGATCTTTTTGAACGCTCGATGCCCGAGGGGGGGAGAGGAGGGGGGGGCAGCCGCACGGTCCGCGCAGCTCCCCCCCTGCCCCCCCCTCCTCGCCACCGGTCGCCCTGACGCGCTGGCGGCAAAGAAGGGCGCGCGCTCCTGCCGGCCGGCGACTGTATACGAGGGGCCACTTCAAGAGAGCCCGCGCAGCACCATATACTCTTCCGCTCGTCTCCGCTGCTTGGCCGAGAAGCGGCGTTGCCGGGAGTCGCGGCGGACGGGACCTCAGCTTTTCCCACCCCTCCTTTCGGCGAGAGAACTTACGGCGTCTAGGTTTTCGCCGGGGCTATTCTTGATCAGTGCTAAATGTACCGGTCTTGCTGTCCTTCCTTTCTGCTCCCGTCTTTCTTTTTACGTTTTTCTTGCCCGAAGGACGGCTCGGTTTGCGAGAACGGTGGCGGTTCCGACTTTCGTATATTATTTTTTTGTTTGTTTGCTTGTTTTCTTTTCGTCAGACGGAGTGAGGAGGAAAATGGGGAGTGTCAACTGAGCTCGGCGGCAGCCGGGCACGTTTCCCGCTTGACTACTGCTTTAGGTGCTGTGTAAGCGTTGCTTTAACGCGGCCGCGTCATAACCACTCCCCGAAGGGTCGTATAAGGAAAGCCCTCAGAAGTCTGGAATCATGATACGGCTTAAGGTTGCGCAAAAGCAGCATAGATGTGGAGAAAGAAAGAAAACACCAGCCCATCAGGATGACGCGGTACCCGGTGTCGCATAGGTTACCCTTACGTTTAAGCTGTGCGACAATCGTTACCCACCGCATTACCTTAGTCTAAGTGTAGGGGGGTTCTGTTGTTGAGCAATGGGCCGCAGATCTGAATCTCAGGAACAGCGGCATTGAATAAACGAAAAAAACACAAGACCGCAAGACATGCCAGTGTACTTACATTAAGTTATTGCATATTAAGGAACCTTCACTGGTGTAAATAAATATTGCATGGTCCAAGTATCCGGACTGATTTATGTAAGCACAGTACACGTGTGTGTGTGTGTGTGTGTGTGTGTGTGTGTGTGTGTGTGTGTGTGTGTGTGTGTGTGTGTGTGTGTGTGTGTGTGTGTGTGTGTGTGTGTGTGTGTGTGTGTGTGTGTGTGTGTGTGCGTGTGTGTGTGTGTGTGTGTGTGTGTGTGTGTGTGTGTGTGTGTGTGTGTGCGTGTGTGTGCGTGTGTGTGTATGTGTGTGTGTGTGTGAGAGAGAGAGAGAGAGAAGGAGAGGAATAATGAAATTTGGAAGTTAGTGATTCTACACCGAGCCACAAGGAGAAACTGGTATCTTTGTAAACCTCGGCTACGTCTATCCTAACCCTACGGGACGCTTACGGGAACATTCAATTTACGAATGGTAACCCGACCTAGGGAAACCAGTTTGGTTTCCGTTGTGGATGTGCCTGTGTGTGCAAAAGAATTTCCTCGGAATAAATTGTGGTGGTGCTGGTGGCTGCCAGCAGCAAGAGAGGAAAAACGAAGAGCAGCCCGGGGTGCGCTCATGTTCGGTGAGATCGTCAGGACAAGGAGCAGTTGAGGCCAGGGTATTGGCTATTAAAAATGCTCGTTCTCACGGCCTCCGGGTTCTTGCGCTCCTGCCACATATGGCGCACAACGTGGGGCTCGAACCCGCGACCCTGAGACCCTGAAATGTGTTGCCGGGAGTTACCTGACAGCGCAGCTCCGCCACACTCTGCGCGTTTTGCTCTTCCCGAAAACGTTAGCTTGTTCATGAATCGTTTACAGTTTGTGGATTACCAGGTTGCCGGAGCCATGCACGGCAAGTAGTAAAGTTGGCAGCGACATCTTGTGGCGTTTTGTAAAACTACAATGTATTCGAAAACAAAATGTCGTGTCACGTTAGTGTTTCTGTTGAAAGAAAGCCATAAATGCATGCTAATTAACCATTGTCTAACTGGCAAGCTAGGGACCAATATAGTAATCAAGAACATCTAAGTCACTGCAGCATTAGCTATGCATGTTTCTCGTTCAAGTCTGCGTGTTCAGACGCACGGGTTTCCCCAATAATTGAAGCTATTGGATGTTTGTAAATATCAAGGGGAGAAGGGGTAGCCATTTTGAACCCTTTTACTTGTGTCGACGTGGTTGGTAAGACAAGCAATGTTGGTGAGTGCTACACTCATTACACAAAGATTGCAACAAATGCTTACGTCAATTTATGCAGGAAATAAAGCAGTACTTGTGAACACAGAGAACTGAAGAATTTGAGACTAAATATCATGTGTTTAAAATTGAGTGTGATCTTGTAAAATTCGATTATGAATCCAACGAAATTTCATTCTGGAAATGTATATTCTCTTTTTGTTTTTCTTGGCTTATTCTTGTGTCTTGCATTTTACAACTACTATTCGCTTTTTTTATTCCTTTGTATTTTTTTTTGTTCGCATGCTTAGTTTTATCGTTTTACCTGTATGCATTGTATCGCCCGCATCATGTATTTTTATGTGTACATTATTGTGCCTTTTAGAATACCAGCTTTCTTTGGTTCATACCTGCTATGGTCTCTGTTTAAGACTGCAGTATAAATAAATAAATAAATAAATAAATAAATAAATAAATAAATAAATAAATAAAGTTACGGGCTAGTCTCGTGGTTTCTTCCTTTCGTGTTCGTGTGTCCTTTTGCGCAAAATGCCATTCACAAAGTTACGGCTGTGATACCTAACATTTAGTCGAATATGTACGAGTACAGGTACCATGCCGATTTTATGTTTCTAAAACTTAAATTTTTCAGTCGCAGTAACAAATGTTTACATATTAAGGGGATACCTTTAGAAAAACAAGAGGAGGGGGGGGGGGGGGGGGTGTACACCACACATTGATACTAGCGTCGTTGCTGCTCTATATTTCCAGGATAACCCGGTAAACTACAACCGGCAGGAAAATTTGAGGGACACGCGATATCGCCCTAAAGATTTGTTCGGACACCAATGCGTGCGCTTTTCAACCACCACGCAGGTACGGGGACATGGTGCCGGACACTATTACGGGCAAGATCGTCGGTGGCGTGTGCTCCCTAAGCGGAGTGCTCGTCATCGCCCTTCCAGTCCCAGTCATTGTGTCCAACTTCTCCCGCATATACCACCAGAGCCAGAGGGCTGACAAGAGGAAAGCCCAAAAGGTATTGCGTCCCTTTTCTCTCTTCTCGCTGCCAACAACACTGCTTTCCCTACGCGCGCTCACCGAATCCTTGCGACGGGCCGACAGTTTTCGCATTCGCACCAACGCTACAGGCCAAAAGAGCATCGACCATGTGCGCGCAGCCAGGAAGGGATCTGCCCAATGTCTTGCCAGATTCAAAAATAAAACGTTTTACAGCGTCTTGGCAGATTCAAAGATAAAACTTTTATAGTGCACATTCCGAGTGTATTTCAAAGGAAACCACTGTTTCTAACCTTGCCAGCCAGTTAGATTCTCCAACTGTTTAAAGGGGCCCAACTTTTCAATTATTCATGGAAGGGCTTCGTTAGAAATGCTTATTGCCTCACGAATTGACTACCGCAAAAATGTTACGTGGCGGCACTCCGCGGCGGCCACGGTAACTACGCAGCCCGCGATGCTCAAATCAGCCAACCGCCGTGGACGGGTATATGGAGCAGAAATTACGGTATACGGCATCATTTGTAGAGAGAAAAGGGAGCGATCGCTTGCTGATTTTAAGAATTATTTGTAAGTTCGAGGCCGCGTGCTGCCTAATAACGTTTGGCTCCCGTGTTCTCAGAAAGCTCGACTACAGATCGGCAGCGTTTTCTGACCCCGCTGAAAAAGTGTTGCAGGACCCCTCCCCTTTAAAGGAGTATATAGGTATGGCAAGCACGTCGCTGACATGTGAATTTATGTCTGCAGTGAACAGGCCTTATGGAGAAAAATGAAAGAGTAGTCTACCAGGCTCAATCTGTTTCCTCATAACACCACCGCGACCGCTATCACATGTGAACACCTCTCACTGCCTGCCCGATATCAGTCTGCAACAGGATGAAGTTAACAATAGGATGAAGATTTAAAAAAGTGCTTCTTGCAGATCTGTCATCTCTCTCGGTTTGTTGTACTCGGTCGTGCCTCATTCAGTCACCATTCCAGCACCAACCATGACTGAGGAGCTGTCTTTGTTGTCCAATGTTCCTAATTTATCGAGCCAGTTTTTTTTTTTACCTTATAGCATTAGAATTACCTTTTTACCACTTAAAAGTGGTAAATATGTAGCGTGTGTTTACCTAATTCATTGCACCTATTGTGTTCATGAGTACCCGCCCGTTAGCCATTGACAACTTCGCCATAAACCCTTACTCACGTGTTTAGGTTCCCCGGTCACCACTATCGATTAAGCTGTATATTTACTCAACTGCGCGTTTGATGATTCCAGAAAGCATTTCTATATCTGGCCACTTAACTTTTAAAAGAAAAAAGTGCTCGGCAACTAAGCCAATTGTAGGAGGTTTTGGCCCGGTCTCCGGTTCTCAATTAGACTTTGGCCAGTTTGTCCCAACCCATTTTTTTCATTTCGGCACGGCCCGTGGTAGCTTCTCCAAGCGGGAAAGTCGCGAAACGATGTGGTAGGTCTTAGGGTCTCCAGGGCGCCTTTATATCTCGGGGGCTCATATCTAGCTATCCCACTCGCACCGGATGACCCGGTCAAGCTCCGCCCCCCTGCCAAAACGGCAAATGAAAATGGCGTATTGAGCACACCATTCCATCATTGTATGCACTGTACCGTTTTTAACCAATTGTATACCTTTCATGTCACTCGCATTCTTTGAACCATTTTATGTATTTTACGCACACTTAGTGCGCAAGCTTTTAAGGCCCCTTTACAGCCACCTCACATCAACATTGATCATGCATTACATCATGTCCTGGCGCTCTTTGGCCATCATTGGCCCTTGCGCCATAAAACACCATATATCATCATTCCATCATTGTGAGGTGTTGGTGCAAGGTTTCCGAGCTCGCGGCGTGTTTTGTGCGCATTGCAGAAAGCCCGGATGGCGCGAATCCGCATCGCCAAGGCGACTAGCGGTGCGGCGTTCGTGAGCAAGAAGAAAGCGGTGGAAGCGCGTCTGGCGGCCCAGGAGAGCGGTCAGGATCTGGACGACAGTCCCGAGGACATCTTCGAGCTGCAACACCACCACCTTCTCAGGTGTCTAGAAAAGACCACGGTACGCATACTTTGACGCATTTCCCAGTGCTTTAAAGGTGAACATTGCGCAGAATTCTGTCTTGTTGGGAAGGAACTTACTGGTTGAAACAGAGTGACACCAACCAAGCTGCTGATTAACAGTAAAACCTTTCTGTTTTTAATTTGAAAAACGAAAAAAAAACGACGTTTCTGGGTCCACTCGGACTCTCCTTCAGACGTGTCAGGGGGGGCACCAGAGAGCAGCGTCAAAATAGCCTTCTTTTCTTCAGGCCATGGAGTCATGCTTTTTTCAATGATGGGCCAAAGTGCATTGACGTAGATGTTCGGCAGGGCACCTGTAGAGCAGTAGACGTCATCGGGCGTCGCCTGGATGTGCCCCTATTCCATAAAAAAGGCGCTTATGGCAAATGGCATTTAAGTCATCGTGGGGATTGACTCGGTGGCTTAAAAGAACACCATGGTCACCACCATGGTATGTGACATACCGTATTTACAGGATTGTAACGCGAGGGGTGCCTCTTCATTACGTCCAGGAAACCAAATAGAATTTTTCGGTATTCGGCTGTGACGTGGGGGTTGACTTTAAGTAGCGAAAGTCTGGATAAAAAGCTCGCGTTACATTCAAGTAAATACGGTATCCCTTTCCAACGCGGCGTCCTCATTTGCAGGCGAATTAATGTTGCCATTTCTGTGCACTTTGGCAAGGAAGGGACCACGAACACTGAGCTAATGGTAGATCAAGCATCCTTGTCACCTTAAGTTCCGATATATCACTTCTGGTTGAAATATTTTGCTACACACGATCGCTTTAGGGAAAGTAGTACCGTGCCTTAGCGTGACGTCGGATGTGGGGCGTTTCGGCAGGAATATCAAAATATTTTTTTACGTTTCTTTTTTTTTTATGAATGCTCGCTGCCAGCAGATAGCTATCGCATGTAGTTTGAATGGGTCGTTACAATTGATTTGTGAGTACATATAGCATGTGTGACTGTACAATAATGAGATAAGTATGTACGTTGTAATTGCAATTACTTGTTGTAAAATATACTAGAAATTATTCCAGAACTCCCACTTGCTTTAAATTTGGTTCTCCAGAACCGTTGGCATGAAATTATGTAAGTTTGAGGCACTTACAGACAGTCGATCATGATGCGTGTCGCCAAGGGATATCCTAGCAGATACTCACAGGTATTTTTGCCTATCTGCGCTATAACTTATGTAGGCGCAAATAATGTCCACTATCAGGACAAAAAGTCCTAGGATAGTTAACATAGGAAACTACACACAGAGAGGTACATTCGCCGTTTGCGAGCGAAATCACGGCGATGCGAAGCATCCAAGTTTGCTCCCAAGGGAACAGTTATCTGGGAAAGGATTCTAGAACACAATGTCACCGCATCTGATAAGCATTTCAATAACTAAAGAGCTTTCTGTGGAAGGCAGCCGTCTCCTGTTTTCCTGCAAGACATCCAAATAGTTATGGAATAGATAAATCTTGTCTTGGCGACGCTATACTAACCAATGTATTCAGCTGCAACAGATTTTGTAGTTCCTCTATTACATCTAAAAATTCTTACAGACATTTTAGAATATCGACCGCCACTTGTTCACGCTTTGTTTATAAGCTTTACTTTCTATAGTTTTTTTAATAGAGCGGGATGCCCATTCAGTGCCACCAGAGCACGTAAACATGGGTACAAAGCGGAGATATATTTCCTTACGTCGAGTAGCCGAGCATGGAATATTAAAGAATCCTAATCGTGTCCACCTAGTAAGCATGCTCTGAAAACACCGTCGTCCGCTCAGGCCCCCGGTTACTGTCATTTTAGTATCCAGGTGACTACCTCGTGCAACCAAAACCAAATTTTATGGCTGTAATAGCGGAGCTGCGCGGACACACATTAAGGAAATTGAGAGCTTGGCGCGTTCGCGCGCACGCCTGACCGCGTGCTGCCTGTGCCCGCTCGCTAGCCTTCGCCGTTACAATGGTTGCCCCTGACCACGCGGTGATTCCTAATTTGCAGATCGCGGCACGTCAGTGCAGATTGTACAAACTAGTCCGTTCTTGTTTTCCTTGCATTGGGTCTAATGTTTACCTCTTGTGCGTATCCTTGTATTGATTCTGTCACTCTATACTAGTATATACAACACTAGTTAGTGTTCTACGCAGCATTACATTAACATTCAAAGTTCGCTTGCCTCACTGAAGTTTGAATGAAACAGAAACAATGAACAAAACCATTCGGAATTTATATTCCTCTCTTTCCAACAGTTACACTATTCTGTCCGCATCTAAGCAATCTTCTAGTGGTGAACATGCTTTGTATAAATTTGTGTTCTTAATCCTATTCCCTCTCTATGAGTATCTTCTTTTACTAATTCTGGAGCACATTAGTTTAGTTCTTCTCCTAATTCAACTTTTGTGGAGATACAGTCGCCAGCATGCTTAACTAGAACGCTCCGCAGCGTGATCTGTACTGGTTTGACTGATACCAGCCGCGAAGCGCTAAGCGCTGTTGCCGAGATAACACATTGGTATGCTTGGATAGTATGTCGGCATGCATGGGTAACACCTCGGCAACAGAACCCAAAGCTGCGTGGCGCTGGCGCAATCGACCCGTTTCAAGACACGTTACGGAGCGTTAGGGTTAAGCTTGCTGACGACTGTTGATATCAGCTGGTATTCACAATAATGATAAATTGAATACCGAAGTCTATTAATAGTTAGTGTTGGTATGACTACACGCATATGCGTGTGCAAGGTTTTCCATTAGAGAGGACCGAGTTTCACCGAGGCGCCGTCCTCTCGGCTTGCTTTTAATCCCCGGTGTTTAGGGGTCAAAGGTGGGAAGAAAACAGTTTCTCGAATCAAACATTTGGGGTCCTCGGCTGCTGTTATCGTCAAAACCCCGCATGGCCATAGCCTTGCACTTTAAGCAATGGCGGGGCAGCCTCGACTGAGCAGAGGTATAGGACAGACTTGGCGCGCGGCGACTTGGGCCGACTTAGGCCAATATTCACAAACCATTGTCCTTACCCTATGTTTTCCTCAAGTTTCTGTACACGCTAAGTGCGTTTTAAGGTCACAAAAGTGGTAACAACGTAAAAGATAACTACAATATGTATTTGTGAATGCTGACCTACTTCGTTTATCAAGCGCACTAAAGGCGCAAACCAGATAAGAAAAACGCGAGATAAGGATAAGGTTGTTTTGTGAATACGGGCCTTAGCGTGCGAGGGGGGAGGCAGAAAGTTAGGTGGCGCGATAAGATTAAGAAGTTTGAGGGGATAACGTAGCCGCAGGAAGCACAGGACGGGGTTGATTGAAGAAACGTAGGAGAGGCCTTTACGCTACATTGCGTGTAGTCAGGATGATCATGTTGCCGATGGTGCCCCCCCTTAAAAAAATGAAGGGGGGGGGGGGTATGACAACCCCCTCCCCTTGTGCGTACGCCTAAGGCTACGGGGCTGCTCTTTCAGGTAAAGTGTGCTGCTGTCAAGTTCCGCCTTTTTTTTTTTTTTGTATGTGTGTACGCGTCCTGTTGTCGCAGGAAAAGATGGAAGCTTGAACAGGTGAAAAGTTCGTGAACACGAGGTTTCTCCGCCGTCGACGTTTCGACAGGCGGACACTTACAACCTTGAAGAAAAGTCTACTTGTAGAAATGTCGGCTCCAGCGGCACCTCGTGTTCACGAATTTTTCATCTGTTGTCGCTAAGCAACTCTATACTGGCGGTTATCTGTGTAAAGTGCAATAACGTTAACGCTGTTATGCCTTGCGCCGAAACGCCGACAGGACCGGGAGTTCGTGGAGCTCGAGGTGCCCTACAACGGGCAACCAAACCGTCCATCATCGACACCGCCGCTGTCGCCAGTACCGTCCGTGGGCTCGGAGGACAAGTCGCTGCTCCAGTCCTGCTGCGGCCGGAGGTGCTCCAAGAAGAAGTACCAGGTCAGAGCCCACTCAGTGCCCCAGTCCTCCTGCGCACCGCTCGTCGCACCTCTGCAGACTCGCCCCATCCCCGACGACGGCTCCCAACACGATCTACCACTCCCTGCAACGCAGAAACGCATATTCTTCCTGGGCGAATCGTAGGCCCGGGGCAAAACACACTCCCCCTCTTTTTGCTACGTACAACACACTCTTACATTCCATGCCTGCTCTATATTCTGCCTGTGCACGTTCTTCTCAATACCTAACCTCCCAAACTTATATAGAACTGAGCCCCGTCGAGTACGTTTACACACCCGCATGCTTTTCCCGGTTATGTCGGTCTACACCCTTCAGCTCAGTTCATACTGTCCCACTGACAACAAGGTGTGCCGGTTGCGAGCAACACCTTCCTCTGCTGGCCGACATATGCACCGAAACCAACAAACTCCCACGCGTTTTCAAAGTGCGGTTCACGCAGCATGTGTGCTGTCCATCCCCGCGACTTACTTGTACCGTATACCTCACTTTTCAGTACCACATCGACGTCACTTCGGAGTGAGTGCAAGGACTATCGCACCATCTCATCCACTGTTCGTCCCTGTTGTGAATGGGCTACACAAAACAAGCCACCAGCTGCGCTTTGTACGTCAGCAGCCGGTTGCGTTTCTTTGCTGCCTACGAAGATTCTGTAGGGATCGCTGCCCGTGGGCAGGAAGACGATGGCTGGGCCATTGCGACCGCGTTTGGCGCCGAGACAAAAAGCCCTCACCGAAGAATTACCACGAAGTTTTAGACTCACTAGCATCTCCGTTTGTTGCGTAGCGACTGTCGTGATCCCGACTTACTTGACCGGACCTCCCCCATTGAGGCGACAAACGACGAAAATATGCGTAGTCGATGCACCAAAGCCAGAGAGATTGCTTTCACATTTCGCCTAGCGAGTATAGCTCCTTCGTGTTCTGAGAGCTCTACGAGGAATGTTGTATTGTTATAAACCAGCTCACTGCACCAAATGCACCAACTTGCCCAATCTGAAGTACTTGTCTCCGAGGAACCTTCAGTTGACTCAGAAAGAAAACTTTTTTTTTTCATACATGCGGGTGTTAGGCTCTATACTTCTAACACATTTTCTGCGGATACGAAGAGCGCACGCTGCCTTTTCGCTGTGTACTTTGACCCCTACTTTTCATCTCTCGCACCCAGACAGGCAACCCTCCACACGCAAGAACGTTTTACGCGATCCATCTTTATTTGGATGTGCGCCAGTAACACGCAAACATAGACAGAAAAGTGTCTGCTACATCGGTTTTTGTTGACGCACTCACTTGTTCTATAAGCATTTCGTCTCCAGCTGAGCACATAAAGAAAGCGAAGTTTTCACCTCACCTTGAGAAGGAAGAACACATGCGTTTAAGCGGATTTAGGTAGCTGATGCACTGTGTTAGCGATTGCGGTTGGGTATCACTGTGAGAGAAAGTGAATGTGTGAGTGATAGTGAACGGCCCAAATATTTCTCGTCATGGGCATTTGGAAGTAACTATTATTTATTTTATTTTTTTTGATCGACCACATCCACCGACAAGTATCTCTGTCCGTACAATCACGTCGCATCAAAGTCCCACGTCAGGCGCAACAAAGCGCCACCTTCGCAGTTCATACATTGAGCCGATCCCAGACGCATCCAAAGAAGACTGTCTTCGCAGACATGGCGGGCTAACTAACGAGTTTGATGTCACGTGACCCTTCACTGTAATCTAACAATTCCCTCTTAAAGGCTGTCAGTGCTGCATATAGCTCAGTACTGCAAATATCTCGGAAGCTGTCAAAGTCACTAGTCGGTTTAATGATACCAGCCAATTCTCTGCAACGCCGCTGTTAGGTTCAGCGTACGAAGGACGACTACCACATTCTTAGGCGTCTTTAAAGTATTGACAGGATAGCTCATAAGCTGTCAGTGTTTCTTGAACATGCGGAGACAATAGACGAAGTCAGTACGGGTTTTGGCTGATCATAGTAGGTTGTTCGTCCAGGTAGCGACGTTCTGGAGTACGTCGACTTTAAGAATGAACATCTGAACTGCCAATTCGGAGGCGATGCGAGCCATTAAAAAAAAATAAAATAAAAAGAGTTCTTTTACAGAGCGTGGTTCGGTACATTCCAGTCAAAACTTTCTCGTGCAAGTTCAAAACAGTATTGATGCAGTATTCGGAACACTATTCCTGCCACTTGTTAGAAAACCAGGTATGGTTATTTATATACCTATACAGTACCGGTATTTTTGCGCGCTTTTCCTAACGACATACCTTAAAATGTATTATAAAAGAACACATACATTTTAGCTATGGATCTGGTAGTGAATCACGCCGGAGTCTTTCAACTTTTGAGGCAGTATTTAAGAGAGTTAGCCAGTAATGAACATTAGGACTCGGTAGCGCGACAGACAAGGGCAAAGCAAGAAGCGCAAGAGCATTTTATAATGTTATTTCCCTCCTTTTTGATGCCGTCTCGCATATATACTTGTTTCTTGCTTCGTCGCTGCACTAATTATGTGCTATACGGATGTTATTACCCACGTGATGCCAGACGACAAGACTGGGTCAGAGCGCGCTGCACGCAATTTCATTAGTGCCTCCTTTTCATAAGCTTGCACCTAGAAGGCCCTGCGAAAGTATTACATGCGGGCACCAAACAAATGCTGTTTTCACTCCCCAGAAGAGCTTAGAGGGTATTCTTGGAATTCTTCGCACTTAAAACTTTGACAAGAATAGAGAATTGCTTCGTTTAATATTTGTCAAATAGAATAGAACGACCGACGGCATATATGTCGTAATTTACGACGCGACAAATAGGTGAGGGAGGCGAATGTGCTAGCTGTATTCAGCTGCCACCTGCAAATTAGTTCTCAATCAGTCGGTAGAGCGACCGTCCCAGAAAGCCGTTGGTCCTGGGTTCGATCCCCGGACCAGGATGAATTTTTCTTCAACCTAGAAGCTTTCCTTTCTGGGAAATCCCTATGGATTTCCTTGTGGCTTGGTGCTACAAACGGGTGGTTGTCAATTATGCCTTTCATTAGTTGCTACCTATGCGCTGTGGCCTGCACTCGCCCCTCAGTTCAATGGGGAGACGGGTAGCCAACTTCGCGATTTCGGTTGTGATTAGCTTACGCAGCGCGGTATTTCGCTTAGCGTGCACACTCGCGGGTACGCTGTAGTGGCAGAGCTATGGATGGTATTTTCCTGCTTCGCTTCCATGCCGTCTTTCGAACCCCACACATTCTCTTCGCTGGACAGAGAACGCACTCCATGGTTAAGCTACGGGTATTAGTTTCATTAAGCTACGTGAACGTTTGCCGCGACGTACACATATGCCATACAATACCTCGTGATTCCGGTATTGAAAGTGTATCGAGTACTAAGCTAACGTTAACTGATTTTGAGGGTGCCCCGATGGCGGCTTCTCTAATGCATATATAGGCTTCCTACCTTATACGGGTTGTCACTGCCTTATTTTGTATCAATACGGGCACCATCGTGATAGATGTTGAGAACTTCGAAGTACGCATGCCGTAATCGCACATAAGACATACTTTTCGTAGCTCGGAAAACAAGATGTAAAAAAATACAGTCGATGGTGCCGGAATCCTTAAAATTTCTGCATTTTGGTTGCGGATATTCCAAATGATATGAGCGCTTTCGGGAATCCTTGAATGCCGTCTGCCAGGGTGCACATGTGGCATATTCAAGAGCATCATATGCGCGAAACACAGATTGAGGCAACTGCGAATATGCTGTGAAAACAGAAGCTATTGGTACTTGCCCGTTTGTAAACAATTACAAGCGTCTCAGTTATAAATGAAGATAACTTGGTAATGAAGACATTGCGATAAAATTTTACGTTTGACCAAACGCAAGTGAAATTATAATCGTGAATAAAGTGAATTAGAACTAAAAACGTTGGTCGGTGCGTGGTTGGTGCTAACTAGTTCGCATAAGTGCGGACACAGAGGATGCCGTATCTTTGAAAAGTCCGACATACACCGTATGCTGCAGCTTTTTCTTGTCTCTTTTTTTTTTACGTCGAGAAACACAGTAAAATATATTTTCTGCGCTATTTCGCACCTGATTCTGTAAACCAACGCCACCCCGAACATTTATTGCGATTACTGCACCCAAAAGGCGGTTTCGCACCTGAAACATGGCGTGATGTGCCGTCGTCTTTGTGTCGCTGACACTGGCCGATCTCCTGGGCAGATGCAGGTGCGCCGTATCCGCCTGTTTCCAGTTGGACGCCACTGGAGAACGCGCTGGGTCGTCCAGCTTTGCGTGAGTAAAAAGCGCGGCCACCGCACGCGACTCTTCACACTCACCGTCACAGCCTGCTGCGGGCAACACTACGGTTCTGTCACTGCTGCCTTCATGTGTTCCTTCGCCACTTGACTGTTCTCAAAAGGGCAGGAGTCAGGATGAACGAACCTTGAGCGAATCGCTTCCACTCGAAAACACGACATCTTGTCGGGCATCGTTCAGTCATTTTAAACCGTCATACGTGAGGATTGAGGTTTTACAAGCGAAGCACTAGAAAAAGCTTCCACTAAAGATCGCTTCCGTAAGCAATACGCTGCTTTGCGACGTTCAATCAGCGTCAGCTTATCATTTATCTTCCATATTGACCGATGAAACTTGTCAATGATTAACCAATATTGGCAGTTAAACTGGTAAATTTCGCTGTGCGAAATAAATTCACCTAATTATGTCTATCGCCACTTGCTGAGGTCCACCAACCTGAAGAATATCCGTGTTATCACACAAAGCATTCTCAAACTGTAGTACCAAGGTACATTTCGTGCCCTCGCACTTTGCAATGACATTACTTGTTATAATTTACTTCATTTTTCAACATACGGCAGAATTACACTGTGGCCAAATTCATCTTTGTCACATGAATATGATTTAGTATACAGTCACACCACTTAACAACGATTTTGTAGAGGTGATGCGTCGTAGCGCTCAAAATGAAGCAGAGACGTGAGCCGTAGCTTTATTATAAACGTCATTTTGTTGGTGAAGAGTTCGTTGTAGTTCGACTGCAGTGGTCAGGAGAAGGTAGTACAACAAGAGGCAGCAGGGCAGATCCGGGCACCGGCTGGTGGTCACACTGAACGAGCTCACAAACTGAATGGCATCACCACTGCGCAATTAACCTCACACCGGCACATTAGAATTACGTCACTGGGCCGCAGTCACACAGACAGCACATACCGAATGGCGTCACCGGTTCACAATCACTCAAAGCGCATGAAGTCACGAACACTCCACCACACTTGTCGGGCGCACATATGAATGACCAAACACGCGGGCACGCAAAGATCCACATCCACCGCACAAGCACCATAGCGCGCCGACCGTGTAAAAAGGCAAAGGGGTTCTCAAGATCCTGTTAAAATGTTCGAGGTCTCAGTGAGACGCTGCGTTTAACTTTTCTGCTACGAACAAGTGAACAATGTGAAAGACAAGAGTGCACACAACTCGTGTCTTCGACTATTCTCCTTGTTTCTCGCGTTGTTAGAATCAAGGTTTAACCTTATACCATGCAGTACGTGAGAGACTTATTCAGCTCGTCTCCTAACTATTCGCGCGTCAGTTTTGGGAACAAGGTTGTATCGGGCTCACTACAAAGTAACACACTGATTCTTAATTTCAGTTAAATTTACTGTCTGTCCACGCTGTTTTGTGTGTTTCGACGTGGAAGATGTTCCCCGTTCATTGTACAGCGTAAAAGCTCGCAGAACGTTGCTGGCAGAACGCGCGACAAGATTTGTCCCATGAGTAACCGTCCACATTGTTTTATAAATCGCGCCAGTAGTGATCAAGTCGAAGTCTCCATGTGAACGTCAACCGTCCGCCACGTATTCCCTGAGCTCATTTGCGGATAACGCTGCCTGCCGATAGCTTGACGCGTCATCATAGGAAATTTTACTGCTGTGAATCTCCTAGTGAAAGCCCGGCCGTGGCTACGCTTAGATGCTTTGTATGATTCGTGCGTACCACGCCGAATCCCGGGGAGATTCAGCATTTTTTTTGCTTTAGCATTGTTAACTCAGAGATTCGCTGATGCCTACAACCAAATAATGCGTCATTACACATGGGATGCTTGCGAATACACAGTGCAGAAGGGAACTCTTGTTCTGAGGGAACACTGTCGAACCCTCTCTTAGCTTTTGTTTGTCGAGGTCTTTAGCATAACAAAATCATCGCTAGTCAACAGACAGCTATCGGTATTTATTGGACTTATAGATATGACCACTGTAACAGCGAGCGCTCAACGCTTTCACCAAAATTACTGTAACCTGCCTGATGCGCGTGTAAGTACAACGTAGCTTTAAGAGAAAGAAAAAAAAGGCGAAAACCTTGAGCGTTTCTCTGGAAATGACAATCACAATGTTATTGGTATTTATGTGCTTACGCTTCTAACTTACATTGCCTTGTTCTTTCAGAAATAGCTAATATAATGTAACCACTGTGGGAGGTTTACCCTCGTATTTCTATATTCCTACTCAAATTGTTTTCATTAGAATTCAGTAAACATTTGAACGCCGTTAACGCAACCAACTGAAAACACGAGAACGTCCTTTGTGCCTGTAAAGCGTGCACCGCCGCAAGCCTTATCTACTTGCGGCGAAACAAACTTTACCGAGCATACGGCGTTCGGTGGTTTTTGTTGTCACATACCATTGGCCTTTATTTCACATAACACCGGTAGGGGTTACGTCAAATATATTCTTTCCTAGAGGGCGCTGACCAGTAGTAACTGTAATTTGTTTACTGTACGTAACTGCGTTGGTCAGGCGGAGTAACTGCCTTTAGAACGGAACGGTAGGTAATTAATAACAGAGCGTCGTTGAATGTAAATTTGATAAATTATGACTGGGACTCCACATGGAAACCTTGTTGACATTCGCATAAAGCAGCGCACTATAAATTAGCCCTCCGTGTTCGATCACACCCGTCCATTAATCCATCCATTAAGACTGCTTGTACAGTTTGCACCAGTGCACAACTTTTGTGCATGTGGTTAAACAAACTATAATCAGGCATAAATCGACTCTGGTGTAAGCTGTGCTTACACTACTTGCTCTTTGTTATTCAACCATGAATTATAAATGACGCCGTCAGTGCCCGTTTCTTTAACCATCGCTTGTCTACAGCGAAGAAAGAAACGAGTGTCTGACTTGTCAACTCTATTGAATGAACCTAAACTGTTTAAAGCAAAAAAAAATTGATGGCCACAAGAGATCATGCTTGCGTTTGTAACTCTCGCGAATAACTGACATTTTACGTTTGCATTAACGAAAACGGAAGCTAGCCCTCGGTTTGAACGAATGTCCCTTTATATTTTCCTGCTAAAGACAGTACACAAAAAAAAGAAACATCAAGGCGTTATCGGACGTATAAATAGTGAATCTCGTGGCGAAGGTTTATAACTGTAAACAAAGAAACCATAGCACGCGGTCGCACAGAACTTCATGAAGGCGCGCACTGTCTTTCCTGAAAAAACTCAAAGTGTAGTTTTCTTCGCTTAGAAATCGCCACATCAATGGTGCTCGCTCTTGGAGAGAATATAGAATTGCAGTTAGTAGTAATCGCCATAGGACAAAAAAAAACGTGTACCATGTAAGCTAGAAGCAGTTGAGAAATGTTTTATACGAGCTTCTCGCCCGAGCCATGCGAAGAAGGAACTTCACACAACATTCCATATTAGTTTGATTGCGGTATGGCATGGTATGATAAACTTTATTGAGTCCAAAGGGGTCGATCTGAAAGAGCGGTGACATTTATTATATTCCTGGGCTCGGTGTCATCCTCGTTAGCGGCGCAGGCGTTTAGTTTTCAATAACTGCAGCGCGCGCGTGTGGCTTCATGTTACGAGAAATCAGACACTCACGAACATGTAATGCTAGCTCTCGTTGTTTCTAAAGTGATTACGCAATGGCGACTCGGGAAATTTTAATTTTTTTAAAGTTTCAAAGTGCAACTTAAGAATGCGAAATCCTGCTGCTGTTTTCGCCAGCGCAAACGGTCAGTCTCATTAAAAAGTTGTGCTTCTCAAATACGAAACTTGAAACCACGCGGACTTGGCTGGAAAAAACACGTCACGCGGAGTTCGTTACTCTTCCGGCCTACCTGAGAAAAACACAAACAAAACAAATGCTACACGTCGAGTTTGACATTATTATTACGTGAACTTAAACTGCGCTTCGGAAGAGACACGAGTAGAAGCACACAGGATGAACGCAGACTAACATGTGATTTATTGAAATCACTCAAGCTTACCTGCTGTAATAATGAGCGGTGGCTGGTGTTTAATGCCCGTTGTCTGGTGTATCATCCCAAGCGCAGTGAAGTTCACATAATAATGTCTTACCAACAGCCCCCCCCCCCCCCCCCCCCGCCCCCCCACCAACACAAGCTCATCGAGTTTAAAAGTATGCAATGGGCTTTAAAAATAATAAAATTAACTTCTATGACGTAGGGGTCGTCAGAGATCGTCAATGACACCGCGCCAATTTCTAAATCATGTAAATTACTTTCGCAATGTGTTTCTTCGATTAACGCCGCTCTGTGTTGATTAGATTGGTCGACTGTAAGCAAAGCTTTTTACGTATGCTCACTCATATCCAAAGGTTACACTGTGCTACAATACGCTTAGTAAAATAGAGCGATTGGTCATATTTCCAAACACCGGGGTGCAGTGTGCACAGGCGTCCTTTTCTGTTATTTAAGTTCAAACAGCAACAAAACAATAGTTAGTCAAATAGTCATACAAACATAAGTTGCGCGGAGTTATCACGTCCGCACCTGCGACAACACAGTGCACCGGCTGTTTTGGTTGTGCCTTTTCCGGTTGGCGATAGAACACCGTGCTTTTGTTAACAGTGATTAACTGGATTTTTAAGCAATGGGGTGCAAGAATAGGTGTTGCTACGTGGAGGTAGGAATGTAGAGTGTTCAGAGACGGGAGAGAGGCCCGCGAGCCGGAGGGTCTGACGAAACTTGATACCCCGTCAGCTCGGAGATCATAGAGGAGGAGGAGAATTAGGAAGCGGAGAATGCCGAAGGAGCGTGCGGCTAGCGTGAGACACTGCACGGTATGGCTGCGCCATCACCGGATCCTTCTTGCAACACCTGGGGTCATTTTAAATGACCTAAGAGTGAATAGCCCGCAATAAAACTCGAAATACGAACTGGTTTCAGCTTCTACCACGCGTTTCGTACACCTGCCGTGCGTTCTGTAAGGATGCTCGCCCTTATATGTCAAGTCCTTTCTTATACTGGTGGGCGAATGAGATTTTTCGAGCACGCCCTAAATTAACCGGCGTGCAAAACCACAGTCTCCTCAGCCCTTTGTAAAGCGTGGTCGTGAACACACAGATAAACGATATGTATTCTAAGCACATTTGCACCTAAGGTTCTCTTCGCGGAGTGCTTTCAAATTAGTACACACTCGTGGACAGACGCAAGTTTAAGGTATTCGAAGCACTGTAAAAGTATGAAACCTTCGCAGTATTCACCCTTACACGTTGATCATAATGTTGAATTACATGCAGCGTTTGCTACCTTACGATTTACGTTGGCGTTTTAGAAAGATATAACGGACTCATGAAAGACAGCAGGAGCCTTAGAAAGCCGCGCCCCATCACCATAGCAAAGCGATCGTTGCAGCTAGCAACATCTTGCCGTTCCGCATCCGTCGGTGCTCTTTTTTCTAATTATATCCAGCCTTATACACTCACGCTATGAGTAAGCCTTATTGTTCCTGGTTCGCAGAAATCGTTCCGGACAGCAGCGCCTCCTATTCAGCGTCTTAGCGCATCGCTAGGCACGCCGTCTTGACGAAAGAAAAGAAGGAAGAAAAGTCATCGCTGTAATAGACGGCGTCAAGCTTATTTTCGAGCAGTCAACTAGAGGGAGACAATTTACGCCCGCCGCGAGTGTTAGAAGCGTTGGCTCGATGGTTCGCCGATGCGAGCGGAGGTGAGCAGCGATTTCGGCGAGTCCTCATTCGTTTTCGTTCCGCTCGCTACGGTCGAACGTAATTTCCGTCTTCTTTCCTTCTACTTCTTCTTCTTCGCGCGCTCTTCATAAAAGGCGTCTCCGAGATGGAGCACGTCTATATGGCCGTATCGCACAATGCACACGACGACGGCCCACCGCAGAGAGGGACGGTGGCGACCGCGAGACGCCCGCCCCCCTCTTTGGCTTCTCGGAAAAGCCAAGCGCGCTTCTCGTTGCTTTCTTTCTTTCGTTCGCGAAGATCGCCAGGCGGCGCGGCAAACGCCTTCTCTTCGCGCCGTCGCCGCCTTTTGTTGTTGCTCACATACGCAAGCGGCAGCTCCACGCGTTTTTAGGGAACGCCGTGTCGTTTGCGCGGTGTTTGTTCTGTGCCGCGCCCGACACACAAGGGGTGGCGACGGGAGATATTAACGCTGGCGCCAGAGGAGGCGGTCAGAGAAACTACTTTTGGCGCTGTATCCTAGACCTTTCGCCATTGAAGCTTTATACGACTGTGCTCGCGTCTGTGGGCCATTGTGGTAAGCTCGTCAGCTTTGTCCCCCACCTTCCACCCACATTCTTTTGTTGACCTAATTCTGGCCTCACATTGTTGTGTGTCTTCGGCTTTAAGGCGCCAAGATGATATTGTGGACCCACCACCGGTCTCCGTCTTTCTGGCTTTCTTCCTTCTTCTATATTTGTCCATTCCTACGGAACCTAATGGCGCCAGTTAAAGGCCCCTCCTAAAGGCATCTATCCCTTTTTGTCACAGGTGTTAGCTCACCGATCGCCGTTTGCATTTTCTCACGAATGCGCCTGTGCAACGCCACAAGCAGCAAACCGTCCTGTTCCCTCCAAGCTTTTCCTGAGTCAGTATTGTGCAAGAGGATGCCGTCCTACGCCTGCCTGCATTATTAATACAGGCATCGTACAGCTAGCACAGATCCCTGCCTGAAATTGCATCGTGCCTTGTCTGCTACCTTCGAAGCGGCGTCCATACCGCCTGTAGTTTTGCTGCGAACTGACTGTTTGCCACTGAGCTACATTTTAGCTGAACGCAACTAGAAGTGCTAGAAAGAAACGGAATGCTCGCACAATCTGCTATATTTTCGAACTTCGAGAGCCGGCAAAGCTGTTGTTTTGTTCTTCTACGCTTCAGCTGGACGCTGTAACCTTGAGCAAGATAAACTCGGTGACGTTGCGCGAGTCTAGCAAGCGGGTAATGCCCACTCCTGGCAACATGAATCGAACTGTGTCCATGTGCTTCAGTGTCTCGTCAGTCAGTGATGTTTGCCGACAGTGGCATGCTTTTATACAGTCGTGGCGCGCACAGCGTTGCCAGCTTTCTACACGATACAACGCTGAATGCAGCTTGACGCCACACTCGTACAAGGGTAGAACTCAGCACTCTTTCTCTACTCGGTGTTCTTTTTTTTTTTTGGTTCGCGTGCTCTGTTATACGGCGTCGTGAGCCACACACGCGTTCGTGGCGTATAACGGTGGTAGCGCGATATCACCCCATGCAAGGAAGAGATGAAGATTTTATTCATTTCTTTCGCAGACACTTCGATGGCGTCGTGAGTCGCCGCGAGGCGCGTCACCACGATAAGCCGCTCGCTGTAGCACATTCCCCATAACGCGCTGCTCCCTCTTCGATCGAAGCTTCTCCGTCCCGAAGCCCGCTAACACGTCGCGTGCCCGCGGCTGCGTACTTCGACGCGCTCGGTGCCATACAACTAGCGGCACGCGTTGGCTTATCCTCGCTCGCATCTGCGCTGCATCTCCTTAATTCCGTGCACCATAGCGCGCGACGCCACAGACGTTGGTAAAGCGCAGTTCGACTGTTCCCGTATGTGTGCGGGTGGCTTGGAGGGCATGGTGGGAATGGAAGAAGGTTTTTTTCATGAATATTTTATATACAAATATTTATCAACTGCGAATTTGTTTTATATCCTTCCGCATCTGGCAGATATTCAGCGCACAGCTGCCGTCTATGATACACATAGGCAATCCGTAGATTGCAGAACAGATGGTAGACTGCCTAATAAGCGGTCTACATACTTTAGCTGATGATAACAATCTACGCTGATTATCTTAGTTAGGCGTTCTTAAATACTACGCGTAGGTAAATGCCATCTGCAGCCTTCTCATTCGGCAAGTGAAGAACGCTTACGAGGCTCCACGCCCTCTGTTGTGTTAATGAAGGCTCTACTGCGTCACCGCAAAGCGAAGAGACCGACGTAACGTCGCGCCGACTGCACTTGATACGCTTCTGCTTGCTGCGTGCAGCCCCGACGCTACGTAATGGCACATGGTGTACTTTCTTTTTTGATAAAAGGCCGCTACGAGACTCAATTTCGTATGAGAACTGGCGACGAGACGTTACCTCGTCCAAACTGCACTGGGTGTAAGCCGTTCCACTTCAGGCAAGGAATATTGTAGACATTGTCAATCTACGCCACATTGTTTCCAATGGAGACAGTTTTTGGGCCAATCAGAGACTCCGCGGTAGCCTTCAAGGCCAATGAGGTTTGAGAAGGATGTCGAAATGGACATGTTGGAAGGCTTTCGTCGCTCGGTCTGTAGAGCTGGAGGTGGTAGACGTGCGAACGCCGACTTCACTCATCGGTTCAAGCCTACCTGTATATATCACGAACTTCTTTTTCTCTCTCTCCCCCCAAAGGCATGTTTAAAGTCGGCGACTCCGAAGAGACATGAATCGCGCCTCTTGCTTTTTCGTTTCTTCATAATAACTCCCACCCCCGATACGCCCGCATTCGACGATGTTCGCAGTCACGGGCGTGCGCAGGATGCTCAGTCACGGGGAAACAAGGTCTCACCCCAGCATCTCTCCTCCCCTCATAATTGGATGATTCAAAAAAAAAGAAGAAAGAAAACGAGCTTTGTAATGCGTGCAGGAATGCAAATGAAGCAATGACGCTGCTCACAAAGGCCTGCCTAAGGTCCCCGACTTTTTGGAGGTTAAGGTAAGAAGTAGCTAAACCGTGCTTGGAATGCAACACCAGGTGTCCTCGGCCGCCCATACGGTCAAAAACCATATTGGTCAGAAACCATTCCATAAATCTGCAGTTTGAACAGTGACAGGATAGGTCCATCTGAGTAAAGATATTCGGCTGACTTTACGCGCCCCTTAAATTATTAGGGAGGGGGGGGGGGCGTACCCTCTTTCCTTCCCCCCCTGTACAATAGCACCCCAGTTCAGGTAAGAAACGGGTTCATTTCTGGCGTCAGTATATAGGGGAAAATATGCCTCGCATTCAACTGTTCCGTGAGTCGACGACGTACGAACGACTCCGGAAGGGCGGCTACGGCTGCACGCTATTGGCGCGATGCTAACGCATAAGCCGTCGCGTCCTTGGGGTCCGCTCGAGTGCGCCCCGTGTTCTCGAAGCGAAGCGAGCAACCGAGAGGGAGAGGGAAAAACCGGCGGCGGTGACGACGCTTAATCGGAGAACGCATTATTAATCGCGCCGGGAGAGGTAGGCGGCGTCCCGTCACAGCGTGTGCTGCATTCGTTCGCGGGCCTTATCTAAAATTCACCAGCGGAGACGCGTTTCGTCGCCCCCCTGCTCTCCGCAGGACGACGAAGACGACGCCCAGAGAGGAGAGGACGGCGTTCTGCGGGGAAAACACGACCCGCGCGCTCGCCGAGATGACCCATAAAAGAAGCAAGACGCACGCAATGTTTGCCCCCCCCGTGATCCATCTTTTGATCCGCACGGTAGCCGGCGCCATTCGACTGCTCTCTTTCGGGAAAAAACTTCCCGGTGCCGCTATCCGCGTGGCTCGAAACTTTGGCGGCCGGTAATGCCACGACGCGTTTTCGCTGCGTAATAAATTATAACGTGTACTCTCTCTCTGCTTTCTTTCCTTCTCAGTGCCCGTTCTAGTATTGGAAATAAGAGTCATTGCTGCGAGATCAAACTCTGAAGTGGAGTGGTAGTGGGAGGGGACTCATTTTTACCCTTTGCTGGGAGTTCTAACTACACCTAACTTCACGCTAAAACTTTTCGCGTAAGACTGTAGCCCGAACTGTCGTTCCGAAGCTCAAAGGGAGACATCAACGTTAGGAGGTTCTGTGTGCTATCGTTTGCGAGCGCTAACAAGAACCAAGTAATGCCTATCAGTTTGGATTACCTGCCGGAACGAATGCGTTCAGCACGTCAGGATCCCACAGCCGCAAAGAAAAAAATGCGCTTTCATGCACAGGCAACCTCCTCTTCTATACATACGCTAGTGCTTCTATGCTGTTTTCCTGCAAGTCGATTAACTGTAACGTAATTGGGGAACCACGCGAGGTGTCCTTTAAATGCGTTTGCTTTTGAGGTGTTACTTCACAGCCACTGAAGCTTGGCATAGAAGTTATTTGGTGCTGAAAGCAGGAGTACCCTGTTTTATACATGTTTTCAGAGAACGTTAGCATAGTAGTGGGCATGGTATTGTAGTCGGAGGGTGTTTTAGGGAGTCGCACACGCCAGGCGTATATGCAAGCGATTCAGTGCCATTGAGAAACGATATCTTCCCGCCAGCAGCCTACATGCCTTCTTGCTTATTGCCTTCACTTGAACGTAATTGTGCGGCAAACGTTGCCTCTCTAGATCCTTATCTTATCGACATCACAGGAGATGTTAACATTATTTCGCATTACAAAGAGTAGCGCAATCGCGTTGTGGTGGAAACAAGGAAGCTTCCTAGACGAAATGAGCTGGGTAATGCTGTAGCGTCTCAAAATGGCGCGTGGATGAACGACACTCCGAATTTTGCTGGGGAGAAAAGTGTAGTCTGCACCAAACGCGAAGTTTCTTTTCATTGTGTGAACTAAATACGACCTAAAGCGCACGAACGCCTAGCTTAGCGTATATGGCATGGTGTTTTTGACGGTCCCGTCATTTTGTTTGGTGTTTATCCGTAATTTCATTCCCGCATCACTATGCTGCATGTCTGGTCCGTGTGGCATGACTATCCATGGTTCGAATCCCGTGCTTGCTGCATTCTCATGGTTTCGTAACAACACAGACTTTTGCCCGTGAAGAACGGATTCATTTCAGCACCACTACACACGTCCGCGTCACGTGACACCATAGGCACCCAATCAATGTCCACGCGTGTCTTGTTCCTTCAGCACACGTCATTTTCCTGAGGTTTACTTGTGAAGTTTCACGCACGTGACCGCGCACACCACGTGCTCTTTCCCAGAATCACTCACCTGAATTGAACAAAAACAAATAAAGAAGTGCGTGTCGCGACACCGACACGTCCGCACGAACGTCACAACTTCACACGGCGCACCTTCGGCGAAGCCGTAAGAAATTCGCCGCACCCACCATTTGCACGTGTTCATGCGTGCGAAACAAAGTCGGCATACTTAGGGGCATGCGCAGTCCTGCGCGCTCGTCAGCTGAAACCTTCGACTCCGAGTGAGCACCGGCTGCAAGCTGCACACCGCTTCACAATGCAAGCTACGAGCGCCGGGGCTCATATGCGAGCCGCCTGCTGCAGCAGCAGCTTGCAAGTGCGCGCGCAGCGCGAAGAGCAACGGATGCGAATCGCTAAACCAGCGGCGGTAACCGTCCCAGGTATACACAGTGACATGCGCCAACAGCACGGGCGTAGTCTGCAACCATTTTGTCCGTTGTTAGATCCTAGATGGCATGAGTACACGGAGCTCCCCCGTGCCCCTCGTTTTTCTGTTCCTCTTCCTAGATGTTGCTCTTGCTGCTGTGGCATACTGATCATTAGCGGTCTTAGTCTCCGGTCTATACACCGTGGCATGTTGCCCTCAGTTCGTGTCCTCTTCCTTCCCTGAACAAGAAGCCTGGTAGATGTCTGTTTCCTCTCCTACTCATTTCTCTTCCGGAATGCTACTCCTTACCACCTTCGATTTACGCGTCTTGTACCCCTGTCTGCCCGTAACAGTCCCTCCTACTTCATTAGTAAACTCTAAACGCCATAATGGCCCCTTATTTGCATTTGGTATGTCGTTAGGCAGTGCTAGAAAAAATCTAATTTCCTGCACTCTGCAAACCTGATTATTATCGCAGGACAACAAGAGGGATATTCCGGTGATCAAGCACGCTTTTTTCTTCTTTCAGAGGAAGGTTAGAGCGAATCCTAAGCAGTCGTACTAGGAGCACCTTAGCTGCAACTGTTCCTCTCACAAGTTCTTGCTTCTTTTTCTCGTATGAAGCACTCGTTGCACATGCACTTAGCGTTAGCGCTCAGAAGCAGCTCGTCGCGTGCGTGCTTGAACTAAAAAGATTGAGCTAAGACTAACGTGGCGGCGGCTCAGACCGCCAGCCCTGCACGACGACGACAAGCAAAGCAGGAAGCTAATTTTGTCGTCCAAACTTTGTCTGACTGCCACAGCAGCAAGGTAGCGGCACCTCGGATCAGGAGGAGGAGCTCAACGACATCCAGGTGCGACTGCCGAACCGGACGCCCCCTAGCGACCACCACCAGCAGCAGCTGACACCTCCGCCACACCACGTCGTCACCATGTCGCGGTCGAGTCTGAACAACCCGGCTCCGCTCGTGACCACAATGACTTCCTCGCACGCTGGGGGGCCCGCCGCTGGGCGTCACCACGGCGGTGGTCAGCTACCCGCCGCCCGCGGTCGGCCCGTCCACCGACAACGACGCAAGCGGCGGGAGCGGCTGCTCCACGTCGCTAGGAGTGAGCGCGACGTCCAGCGCCGCCGGCGCGAGTGGCGCTGCGGTCGCTAGTGGTGCTCCGAGCGGCGCGGCCAGCGCCGGCGGCCCCATGGTTCGCATTTCAACACTGTGATGAAGAGGAAGGCTTATAAATCCGTCGTTACCGACAAAGACAGACACCACACATGCACTCTCCCTGCGAAAAACAGTGGAAAGAATTCCTTGAGGCGATATGAATCTTTCCGGCGGCTCCGTGTGCAAACTGGCAAGGTAACCCGGCGAGCTTTGCGAGGGAGCTTACACTTTCTGTGGCTGCCCTCTCCTACAGGGCGGCCGCGGGAGTTACTCCTCTTGTCTCTCTTCCGTACACCTATGGCGCAAACCGCGCTTTCGACGTTACCGTGCCATTGTTTGACACAATAAGCGAGGCTGGGCCTCGGCGTTCCCCATTCCACGCTAAGCAGAAAATCGTGAGTGAAAGGCTCTTTCTCCATCTTCGATCGTGCTTACGTATGCTGCTCCGCGTAGTCTTGAGCACTTGAGCGCAAAATTACTCAACCTGTCAGGACGAGTGAGCGATGGGCGCCGTACCGGCTCACCGGCGCCCGCAGCTGCGACCAATATGCAAACTATAGAATATCAAGCGATATACCTGTTGCGGCTAACGGTGCTTTTCTTTCTACCTGTTTTTCTTTTTTTTTTTTCTTGTGCTCCCGTTCTATACGAAAGCCTTATTTCGTTCGGGAAATGGTTTCTTCTCTTCAGTTCCAAAGCGCGAAACCTAAAGCGGGTAATCGCTTCGTCCATCCTGAATTTTGCGTGCGTCCACAAGGCTTCCACAAATCTCGCACTCCGATCTCACTCCTTCTCCCTTAGTCTCGACTGAGTGGACACTGAGGACAAAATTCTAAATACAAACTCTCTCCTAAAACCTTCGTTTCGCCAAAGAGTCAGAGACTTCAAAATGCTCTCTCCTTCTTCTATGCACTCGTGATCACCAATATAGAAACGGAGCAACTGAGGCTGATGAAAGGTGAGCCTATATCAGACCTAACGTACTTAGTTCCACGTGTTATCCTGCAGAGAGAATGCACATATGGCTCGTCTTTAGCTACAAATAGTATTTAGAATCACTTTTTTTCTTTCCTTTTTTTTTTTATGTCATTGGGCCAGTTCGAAACACCGTCCTTTGAGTGCTAGCGAGGGCTGGCCAATGTCGTGCCTCCATGATCGATCATTTGGTAATTCCTGCCATGCTGAAATTCGAAGGATCACGTCGTTCTCGCATCGTTCCCAATACCTTCGAATGGAGGCGTTGAACTTTCCTTCAACGATACAGTATAAAGTAAATTGCTTGCTTAAAATACCTGCGCGCACTTCTGCGTGATGGAAGAACGTTTTTTTAGTAAAGTGAAAAACCGTGGCCCGTATTCACAGAAAGCGCTGACTCGAGAATTGTTTCTAAAGGAATATTTTCAGCCAATCCTCATGCCGGACATATCATCATCAAAGGCACTTGGTCAGTGATGGGGAGCGCTTACTAAATATACTTGTGCGAGTTCGGCCTGTTAGCTTTGCCTCAATGAGTTTTGCGTGAAACCAGCGGCATTGCAGACGCCAAGCTGACTACGCCAACTGAAAGGCATTTCCGCGTGTAGTAGCCGGTTTCATGAGAAAAAAAAATTTTAATTTACAAAAAGCTTCGATCTTGAGTATAGAGATACTTCCGAATGTAATGTAACCACGCTCGCTTTGTGTAGCTCTTGTGAGTAAAGAAGTTACCTGGCGTCCAATGTGCGCGCCCAAAATTTGTGACGTAATGTAGCACCGATTTGGGACTTCGAACGTGACTTTGGTATATGCTCTTTCTTTTTATATTTTCTAGCCAAGGAAGCCTCCTCTTTCAGTAAGGTTAGCCTGTTCGAAATTTCATGTTAGTGTTACATATCGGTACAAAAACACGGGTCATTTTTCTTGTGTCTATCCTTTTTTTTATGTATATTTTTCTAGTCCACTATTTCAACGAAAATGTTCATATTCTCCATAAGAATACCAAAAATTAGGAGCTACTTTTTTCCAATCGACTTCCGGAGAGTTTCGAATATTGTCCTCAGTTTCCGCTCAGGCCGCTCTTAGATATCTTCGCAAACAAGCTTTCCCATCACACAATAACGCCGGAGGCGTTGTTGTATCGCGAGCTCCGATAGAAAAACATCCAAATGGCCATGTTTCAAAATGACTGCGTGCTTTGTGGCGAAGAGATGACTGCTGAGTTTTTAAATGTCCCCGAAATTAGAGTACTATGGCTTTCAGTTTTGACCGCAAGACTTCTTAGCGTTTACGAATTGCCGGTTTACCGCAGGCAGAGACATTGCAACCAGTGAGGTGGCGCGGAGGTCAATCAAGCAAACACGGAACTATTATTGCAGTAACGTGGCCTTCGTGATCCAGCTCCGGCAGCGTGCTGCCGGAACTGATCACGGAGGCCACAGCCGTAACGCAGTGCGCGCAACTTCGCTGCTGGTGCAAACTTTCGGAAGCGGCGTTGTATATAAGCGAAGCGTCTCATTATATCGCTGCCGATGTTCCCGGTGGCCCTTTATTCCGCAAACGCCGCTGGTATTCCGCAAACGCCTTCTTGTTTACGTAGTGCACGACGCGCTTAATCTCTTCATTAAAGTTTTGAGTATACACAACGTGTTTGGTTAAACCACAACCTACGGCTGAAGTGTGCATAAAATCCATTCCGTTTAACACGGCGTTAACTGACAACCTTCGTACGCAGGGCATGACTCGAAGGCCGCGTCTAAACTCATCTACTATGACCGCGTGTTTCGGCAAAAACTAAGGAAAACAGTATTCTGCAGTCGCGGAGAACTTCCGGGAAAAAAACAAACTTGGTCGTCGCGCTCAGAAAATGACTTATTCGTGCAAAGCAGCCATTAATCAGCTAAATTAGAGCTCTTATTACTCGTAAGGTTATAACCGCTGGATTGCATAGCCGACTTGGCGAAGCAATTGAATTTTTTTTCCCTCTTGCTTCTCGCAACATTTTTTCGGGCGCTGGGCTCGTTATCCGGTTCTCCCAGTTTTGAGTACTCAGTTTTAAATTTCCAGCGTAGCACTCGCTTTCATAGCGTTGCGCCCTATAATTTTTTAAGATTTAAGTAATCAGAACAATATGGGACATCCAAGGAGCAGCAAATTCGCGGGCCAGCGTCTCTCGTTACATCGGCATGCAGATCGCGTGCGGCTTTGAGTATTCCGAAACTATGCGCCAAATTCATTGCCGCCGCCCCTTTCAATGGGGCGGGAGGAGTTTACGCTCCGTGGAGTCTGTCATCTGAAGTTCCGCACTATACCTTTATTTTTTTTTTAGAAACAAAAGTGTTGAAGAATCTAACATACGGCACAGCTGTCTTTGTAGCTGAGTAATTTCAGTTATGCAGATGTCTACTTTTGATCATCGGGGCCCATGATCTGGTGATCATCCGGTGCCCTTCCACGAGGTGATACTGGCAAGGTTCAAGGGCGCCTTTCTGCTCAAGTTTTACCGTATCATCGCAGCTCTCCATGCACTACACAATAGCCACAAATATAACGCTGCTCTACACTTCAATCGACAGCGCCGAAGGAGATATTTAAATGGAAGAAAACGTCGTCGTTCCAGTCTAAACAACTACGAGTTCACATTACCATGCAAGGTGGTCATTTACGCTGTTTTTATTGTTTCTTCGGTTCCCGGCTTCAAGCGCCGCAGGTCTTCCTCGTATTGCTGAGATCCTTTACGCTCCACGCAAAGCCAGGGACGCACGGTTTATTCGTAGTCGTTAAGTGTGTGTGAGTGGGCAGTCTCTTTCGCTTGGTGCAAAATCTCCTCCGACGTACGCTCGCGATCGTCCCCACGGAGATGGTGCTCGTCTGCGCAATCTTTTTTTTTTTAGAGACCGCGCATATGTGGTGCGTCTTATTTTTGCTACGCAACGCACGAACCCACAACACGTAATACGCGCACTCGTGTTTTAAGCACAGGTGTATGTATAGGTGTGAATGCTAGTCGTTCACTCGGTGAAAGGAAAAATTGGAGTTTTGATTGCACCGTTTCTTCGTAGCTTTTCCCGGGCGCCATCCCTGTGTTACTCTGTCTGACTGTGTTCGTTAACCACCGGGCCGCCAGTCATAGATATGAAAGGGAGATACGGAGATATATGCACGCAACTTCTCCGCTTTATCTTTCTTTCGTTGTTCTATCTTATCGCTCCGTTTCATCGCTTCCGAGTGAGCCACTCATGTCGCAAAAAAAAAAAAAAGGGTTGAGTCGCTTATTATCACAGCCATCGACTACTCTCTCTCCATCACAATCTCGACGGAAGATCACAAACGCAAAACGTCAATATAAACAAACGCGATAAAAAAAAATGTGTCTGGGCAGAAGAAGGCTTCTTGGTCGCTCTCTTGCAAAACAAACAAAACAAAACCGGTGAGAGGCGTCGTCCCGCAGAAGCCGGAAGTGACGGGAAGAACCCCGACTTCCGGTCAACGAGGATGACCCCATACCGGAAAAAAAGTTCCACGTGTTCCAGCTCTGCGCATCTCTTGCTATCTGTCGCTACCAGCCATATTGTGTGTGTTTACCAGCACGTCACAGCAGTGCGCGTGTGTGTGTTCTTGGCGACGGGTGTGTTACGCAGTGCAAAAAAAAATTTTTTTTTTCGAACACTGCTCCGTGCCAGTTCCCACTCCGCCAAAAAAGAAAAAGGACATGGACCCCAAAGGTGTGATGATATAAACTCTGCAGCAGCGCCGTGTGAAAAAAAAAAAAAAAAGAACGGTGACTCTCTTCTCCTCTATCTCACTCCTACACTTTAGAGACAAAAGAAAAAAAAAACAAAGAGGACCGAATCCGAAGTGGACACTGTGTGTTCGTCGTCGGGTGTGTAAAAAAAAACTTCGGTGTGTTTGTTGTGTTCTTGTTTTTTCCAGACTGTTGACAAATCCTCTCTTATAGTGAAAGAAAAAAAAAATCAAGACTAAAGCGCGTCGGTGACGAAGGGACGAGAAACAAAAAAAAAAATTTAAGAGAGAAAACAAATTGTAAGTTACGTGGTGGCAATCGTGCCCATATTTTGCTTTTTTTTTTTTTTTCTTGTTTGGATCTTGGCTTTTCTCGCTTCATTTTAGTGTCATGCTTGCAACATGTGATGCCGAACGTTGCTGTTCCTTGAGAAGGCCTTCACGAGAATTCGACAACCACGTCAAGTCCTCGAAACCTTGGTTCCTTACAATATTTGCTTGAGGGAACTGTGGCGCTGCAATGGTTCAGCCACCATTGGAACGATGGGCTGCACATGGATTTGCCTAGTCTTCGTGCTTGCGTCTTCGAACGCATTTGTGACTTTGTTTATTGCGATTTTCTTGGCTTTTCTTTCGGGTAAAAGAATGGCTCGTTGTGAACTTCGAGAGCTGATTTGAACTGGTGAGCCTGAAAGGGTCGAGGTGGTGAAGCGAGACTGCCGAACGTCTGCTGAACTTTGTCTTGCGGCAAAGCGGCTTCAAGCCACAAGGAGCCACTCGGAGCTGAAAGAACGAAGCTTAGACAAATCCGTGTACTACCCATCATTGCCATGCTAACTGAAGCGTCATGCTCTGCAACTTCCACAGACACTAGCGCCACATTTCCCTCTAGTGTACTATTTTGAAACTCTACGCTCGAAACGACATCCGGCAGTTCTGTTTTCCTGGATGCGATTCTAATTTCAACCAAAAGCCAGTTCTCAACGTATGACGCATCCTTCGAGCCCTGACATCTGCTCCTAAACTTCAAAAGCTACCTTCGAGGAACGGCAACGTTCCGCACAGAAAAAAAAACTGTCATCGGAACATTTTTCTGTTTCTTCTGCAATCTGTCAGCGCGCTTGTTGTTCCCGATGCTTGTTTCATGTGTTGCCGTGTGTTCTTAACCTACGAGGTTTTCGCCTTGCTTCGGTGATTTTTTTTTCAATATTTTATGCAAGATCCAGGCGTCTCCACTTCAATCTATCTCTCTCTCTATCTCTATCTCTCCGGGAACTTTGTCGCAATCGTTGTTGTTGCTGTTTATCGCGATCAGCTTGCGCCGCGCATCACTTACGAAACATTGCGTCTCTCGAACCGAAGAAAAAAAAAAGCGATATTCTCGTCTTAGACTTTAAAGAAGAAGAAGAAGAAAAAAAAAAGAAGTCACGCAGCACTTTTCTCTTTAACCAAGCATGTATACTCTTACCGTCGATTAACTTTGTCCCAGAACTTCACGTCTTATAAACAGAGCTCACTGTTTTCGGTGTTTAACGGCAAGAAGACGAGGCCACGGGTTTATAGCAAGGTTTTTGGGGCGCAATCAGGTTTCACGGTTAGATACGCCTATACTCGCTTGCAACCTAAGAATAAATACAAGCTCCACCCACAGGCAACACTGTTCCACCCAGAGAAAATTTGCATAGACGTTTCATCCAATCACATTCGCTCATTTCCGTGACGTCAAGTCGGTGTACCCATACAGACACGTGCATGTGTCACCGGTTTCAGGTCGAAAACATGAACTTCCTGACACATTTCTTCAGAGAATCTGACATCACTGTTTGACTAAATGCCATATTTAAGTTAGGAACAATGAACCTTTAATTCCTTATATGTATGGTGTTTACATCAGCGCATGAAAAGCACTTTTGCCTCGAAAAAAAAAAAAAAAAAACCTCACACGACTCTCTTACATAAGTGATTGACAGGCGGACTGTTGTTTTGAGGGCGGAGCTTCTATTTACTCTTGGGTTGTGATCAAGTAGTACGTCTTTTCTGTCTGATTCTTTTATTTCTTGGTGCGATCCTTGTTTTTGTACACGGGCGTGTGGCGTCCATTCCGACACCAGTTGCTACTGCAATCATTCAGACACCCTCGTAGACTCTCGCGCGCTAGTTGTCCACCGGAAAGCTTCCGTAGGGTGATCGTCAAACGGATATGCTTGTCATTTTTGTTTGTTCGTTCGAAGGTCGTCTTTTACTTGTGACTGTGTAATTGCTTCGTCGTCGGTTCCTTTTGTACAACACTTCTCCTCCTCCTCTGACACTGGTCCAGCATGTGCGTCGTAGAATGGTGCTCACATTTTCGTGCCAACTCACTCAAGCGGCTTCGCGTGTCACGAAAGAAAAAAAAACGTATATAGATAAATATATTATATAGAATTAATACTGAAAAAAAAAAGGTGCACCCTCCGCCACGTCGCCTATCGCGAGCATGCGGCACGTTCTTCTTTTCCGTGCGAGACCGAATACTGGAAGCTCTGCTTGCAAGGGCGGTGACTATTCACAAACACACACGTACACAGACACTCTATCTCTATCTCTTTCTCTTTAAGCCACGCGCTCGCGAGTTGAAGAGACGCGAACAAACACACTCACCGGTTAAAAAAAAAAAAGATACTGTACGTCGTAGTGCCGCTACTCTTTCGTCCAGTGTTCAGGGGTCGTCTTCTCCAAGTCCTGAAAAGTGGCCGATAGTGCTCAGAAAATTTCGCCCCCCACCCCACCCCACCTTCCACCAACACATCCGCCATCTTTCTTGTCCGTACTTCGAAATGATCTTCTTCGGATATATCGAGAGAAAAACACGAAATAAAATCGATTAATAATCGTGACTCAGCGTTTCGAGAAGCAATGAGAGACTCAGCTAAAGTCAGTGAGCTTGCCGTCGACGGCCCTAAACTGGACCGCCAAAACCCGTTCGCGTATATTTTTAAGTGGATCGTTTATTTTTAACGCTCACACAGAAGAGCAGAGACACCTTTCCCAAGAAGCTTGGCCTCTGAGATCTGAACGGCGCGCCGCCTCCGATCTCGGAGGCCAGGTTGAGGAAGACGTCTCGCACGTCGACGACGACGACGACGACGACGCCTCGTGGCGTGAATTGGCCGCGGATCTTAGCGTGATCTGTCGTGCAGCGCTGCCGGCGTAACGCCTCGCAACTGTCCCCAGCCACGGTTTTATTACGCTTCGGCAGCAGCGGCCGCATAGAAACCTGTATATTTTGTGTTTCCTTCGAGATAGCAGCCTTATATATAAATAAAAAACTTCGGACGCATCCCACGGGGGAAAAAGGTTGTGACCACGTCAGCCTTCGAGCAGACGACCCTGGATAGCCAGTGATTGGTGACGACGGACTTTAGATTCGGTTGTGTCCACAGTGTGTTTTTCGTAGCCTTCTGTACTGATAGACCAAGAGTGTGTAGGTTTCGTTGGACGGTGTCAAAAACTTGGCGCTCCCACCAACCCCCCCCCCCCCCCCCCTTCTTACCTTTTTCCGATGTCGCGCAAATGCGTCGACATATTTCTGTGTTTAGGAAAGTGAAGCGGGCTCTCATTGCGTTCCACGGTTGCGCGTCATTGTGGTGCTTCGTTCCGCGTGTCTGTCCGTGGGAAATTCGAGAAACATCTTTCGCTTCACCCCATTGAGTTCGCTCCGGCAAAGCTGTTGCGCGATATCTAAATTTCACAGTCCTACAACACCCAGTACTGTTTCAAGCCAGACGGGGTCGTTGTAGTCAATGATAGAGATATGCTACACACCATGCGTTCCCGTTGAGCCCCCCTTAGATGGACGTGTTTTCGCGACGCGTCGTGTAGTCCCATCTACACCTTCGAGCTAGCTTCGCACTGAGAGAAAAAGGCTGCTGGACAGATAAGTTACGCTTTGCAGACCTGTACTCTCGGGGAAAGCCGCCTAGGGGTAGTTCTATGCAGCAAAGCAATTTCTGTTTTCGAGACGCTCTTAGTGATTCCAGCCAGGAAAGCCGTGACGTCGAACGTCGAGGGGAGAAGGGAAAAAATGCCGTTGTGGAAGATTGCTGTGAGAAAAGTCGTCGTTTCTTCGTGTGCCTAGGATATTTACGAGCTTTAGACAGTAAGAATGTTCAAATACATAACTGTGTCGTCGTTTTTATGCTTCGCTCGCGAAGAAGAAAACAAGAAGTTTAACGTGTTAAAGTAAACGTTTAGGGCTAGATCTCCTACGCCGTCATGTTTATTTTGCTGACTCAGTATGTTTGCAGTCGTTTGAAAAAAATGATCGCGATTCCAAATTAGGTGGCATGCCTGTCGCAATCCAACTGCACTTCCCGCAGAACAACTCTTTATCTTCCATCTCTCTCTTTTTTTATATATACATATAACGCGATGTCCTTTTCACACTTGTACATCCCAGTCGATACATCCCAGCCTTGTTCCGTCTTCTTTGAAATGTTGGAGAACAGGCCATTTATTGCAGGTGGCGCACAGTACCTGTCGAAAGCCTTTCTTCACGCTCTGTGAGAAACGTAATTCATTTTAACGCCTCCACAATATTACCGTACCTAGCGTCGCATGAGCACCATTCAGTGTATAGACGCTCTGCGTGCCGTCGCTCGTCCCTGTAGACTCATAAGTAAAAAAAAAAGGAAACGTGAGGGCGGCAGTCGAACATTGTAGAGTCTACTCCTTTTTTTCACGCGAGCGGTTATACCGACACAAAGTACACTCGCAGACATTGTAGTTAATCTTCTTAGACTTCAAAACATATCGAATCACTTTTTTGAACGACGAACGACCGAGCCCCATATCAGTTACCACCAGTGATGCCAACGCGAGGGATTTTAGACGTCAAATCTAACGGTCGCCTTAAGATCCATCTTTCTTTTTTCCCTTCTTTTTTTTTTTTTTTTGCATCTCGAATACCTAGAAATTCTTAGAAATCTAGGAAATCTAAACTTTTTGGTGTATCTTTCGCAATATTAGCTTAACGTAAGCGGTGGATGGATGGTGGAACTGTGAATGCATGTTAATCTATTGGTCGAGTAAAATTGATATATGAGACTACACGACGCTTGGCAACAGTGGCCAATGATAGCTTTGCCTGCCTGTTTGTGTGAACAAGCAGGCAGGCAAAGCTATCGTTGGCCATTGTTGCCAAGCGTCGTGCAATGCCTAGATCATTATGACCCAATATTGTCTTAAACTACAAATTAAGGCCTGGGCTACACGACATTGAGTCTCCATTGTCTGCCTATTGCGCTGCCAGGGTTGCTGCGTCACAAACCAAAAAACAAGGTACACAGTCCGGCAACTGCATTACTCTGTTGTATGTACAACCAGTCATCATAGTTAGTCATCATAGTCAATAGACATGACGGCTCTGAAAATGGGTTAAAGCATCAGGTGCTCGAAATGGACTTTTGTCCTTACAAACCTCCAAATGCAAACTTTCTAGCTGTTTCCTGGGAGCCACAGATTTCACGGTATCAGACAGGGCATCGGAGGTTGGCAACACTGGTTAGCACAACACACTGCGGGCGCGAGGTCAAAACACAGCGCCGCCTCGCGGAAAGTCTAGAGAAGTATCGGTCGTTGTTTCCGCTTCGTTCGGCGGACTTCATCGAGAGACGCGGTTTCGGTTTCGGACGCATGTATTCGGTGCATCCCGTACAATGTCTAGTGTAACTGATCGCTTGCACTTTCGAAAGGTGCCACAGCAGCAAGACGAGCACAGTACTGGATAATTTCGCTACGTATTTTGCAGTGATTCTCTCGAGTAAGTTCGCTCATCTGCCATTTTGTTTTTGTTGTTCTACGGGATGAGGTAGTGCGTTTCCTATTCCGTAAAGTTGGGGTTATCGTAATTTTCTTTCGCTCCCTCTCTAGGACCATTAGACGCATCTTCATTATATTCTAAAATTGTGTGGGCGTGATGTCGTTTTAGTGAGTTGACTGTATGTCCGAATCGTGTCGCGAGAAAGGTTAGGGTAAACGGTGTTCGTTCAACGTGCACAGTTTAGAGTGCCTACGTCCCGTCTGCATTGTTTCGTGCTGTCGCCCTAGAAAGATGTCGTCGCAAGTTCCGAGCGCGTCAAGTCATACCTGGAACAACCTCGACCAGTCCGTGATTGTGATCGCTCGTTCTAGTCTCGGGTTGAGGAATAGTGTTCGCAACTGGAAGTCGTTGTTCAGTCAAGTTATGAAAGGTGTCATATGGTTGAATTTCCCGCCTTCGTCGTGAGAGTCTCTTTGGGAAAGAAACGGCTGCACATCGCGGGTTTGTACGTTTATTTGTGTCTAGAACCTCGCAGGAGCTTTTTCCACGTTTCTGGCGGGTTCAAAAAGGCGTCCGTTTCGTCCGCACGATTCGAGCGTACCTACAATTCGACACGAACCCGAACGTTTAACGTAGTAGTGATCTCCTTGGGCTAAGTAGTTCCGGTCAATTATTTTATTTACCATTCTTTTTCTTTGTGCCTCTTTATCTCTCTCTCTCTCTTTGCGTGGTCGTTGAAAGCAAGCAGAATGTTCTTGACGCATTTGCGCGCCACCAGGCCTATCGGGTATCGGGTTAGCGCGATAGTTTCTAACTATAGAGCATGCAGATGTCAGAGGTTGTAACGCCTACAAAGTGCTAGTTAGCTATTAACTAGTCGTACTCGTATACTCAGACGTATTTCTACACGGAGACGAATAAATAATAATAAAAAGAAAGACAAGCTACTCGCTGTCACCACCGACTGCTGGAGCTTTCCTTCTTTTTTTTAGATGCCTGTTTCTTTTTTACAAGCCTTCATTTTTTTATTGTAAGTGATGAGTTTTAACTAGCCACGATGATCGTTTAGCCAGGTGCGTCTTAGAGGATTCGTAACACCGTTTGTATGTTCGGTAGAATAGGAGTCTAGACTAACTAGATCGTATTCGCTCGTCCTTCACAATAACCCAACCTTTTGTTCTTGAATCAAAAGCACTAAGGCCACTGGACAAGTTCTTTGTACATGTCGTGGTTCCCCTTGCCGTCTGTCCATGTGACGCACTCGTCCATTCAAGGCATGCGTGTTGGGGTCTGTTCCAGATTTAGTTAGAACGAGAGACAAAGTCTTGTGGGGTCGACTTGCTTGGCGTAACTAAGCGCTCTGTTGTACTAGATATTGAAATAAGTTGCGTGTGAGTCTCTGTTAGGGACTTGCATCCATGGACAGCCGGCAAGTGGGAGACCAGGCAGTTTTGGTGTACATAGCCAAAAAGTGACGCCAACGATCCGTTTCAGGATCAACTTTAGTTACACGTGTGTGGTCAGTAATGTCAGGAATGTCAGCACAGGTGTGGAGATTATGTAAAAGCGTCCTGTTTTGGTGCGTCCGGGGACCCCTCCATCCCGCGAAACCAAGCGAAGCAAGCGCTGTTCCCAAAACCATGTGCGAAAGAACCTTTAAAAAAAATTTAAAAAAAACAACAAGCCTCGACATCAGTCCTTAGCTAAATTTCCACCGGGGATAAACCAGCACAGCTTCTGTACTAAACCTCTGCGTTTAAGTTGAGTGCTCATGCGCGATAACTCAGGCGTAATCCGGGTCGCTTTCGCTGTCTACTCGAAGACAGTGAAACGTTTGCCTAAGCAAATTCCAACTTCAGTAACCGCATATGGGGACTGATAAAGGGCAGCAACTGATTCGATAGGGAGGTGACACAGCCTTTCAATACATGGTATTAAAGAAAAGATTCAAGTCGAGACGGTTACTCAATTCTGCAGCAAGCCAAACTCACAACTGTCGAGCATCGCGTCATTGCGAATGCTTGCCTAATTTTACAATTCAGTGTCATCAAAACTACCATCGAAACGCGTCCACTCAAGTTGTATAACGTTGCCCTCCCGCTCACCTGACATAATTTCTTGCCGAGACGCCATATTGTTGTAGTTCATGTTCCGTTTCTTGTTTTCTAGTATGAGACACGGAAGTTGGTGCCACGCGGAAATGTTTCGTGAGCTTTTGCAAGGTTTAACGTTCCGGTTGTGGACGTGAACTGTTTAGTTTGTAAAGTGTTGGTCGCGTTATGTCGCGTGTCTCTCAGATGTCAGATGAGCCTGTGGTAACGAGAGTTTGGGAACAACTTCGCTTTGCTTGGAGAGCCAGACCAGAGCGTTGCGTCTTCTACGTAAAGTCGTGACTGAGGGTTTTTACGAAAGGTTGTTTTACGAATGCACCTGGTGTTCGCGACCGTGTTGTAAGATGCATGCGTCGCCGCCGCTGCGCAGTTATAATCAATATTTTCTAAGTCTCTCGGCATGAGTACGAAGTTTCAGCGTTGGTGACTACACGTAAATGTGATGAACAGGTTACCTTTGGAATATTTGTTTTCGCCTTATCTTCAGCCTGCCGTTCGGCTTAGTTTAGCTATAGCAGTGTAAGATCATAAGTTGTCACCTCTTCTGTTTCTTTCCAACTCTCTCTCTCTCTTTCTGCGACTGCCTTAATCAGAATTCTCGCGCGAGCGGTGAACATTCTACAGGTTACGCTGGTGCGAATAAACGAAGTTAGACAAAGAATCGCCGAACACGCACGCAAAAGACACGAACGCTGTAACGCCCTCGAACGTGAGTTCAATCAAAAGAAGAGACGCGAGTTTTCAACAGTTAAATCACTCTCGTTTTGAGAGGAAATGCAGCGAACCAACGACTTCCCGTAGTATAAAAAATGAGCAGGGACATATCGGCGCGGCCTCATTCGATTGTAAATACGAGGGACGTATCGCGCACTACCTTTGTTCGCTCTGAACGTTCACAGGCGGCGCTAGCCACGATAAGAGACCTTATAATCTTTTGTTGCAAGAACAAATTAGTCTCCGCGTCTGTGCAGGTTCGCGGGATAGCTGGCACAGTACCGTGAGCTCTGTAGATTCTCCGAGGCCCATGGAGGGTGGGAAAAGACTAGGAGGCAGTGTCACGTGACGATATTGAATCCTAGTAAAAAAAATGAAGGGAGAAATAGGCCCTAGTCACGTGATATGCTAGCGATGGAGTTGGAAGGCTCGCTTTGGTTGCCTGTGTGTGGGGGGGGTGAGGGGCTAATCCAACTTCAGAAGCACTATGCACAGGGATCCCCCCGAATAGCAGGAGAGGCGGCATCAGAAGAAATTGGCCTGCCAAGGCCAGCAAAATCACGTGACACTACCTGCTCGTGCTTTTCCTCCCAGCATGCCGTGGCCACACCCTGTAGAGTGTGGTCATGGTCACAGCAATCGGTGGAGGAGCAGCTCTGCTGAGAAATCATTTCGGCATAATGTTTTATTCGAATGATGAACGGTTTAAAGGCGTAATACGAATCGCCGCGAATGGCCGTCGCGTTACAGCTGTCGCTGCGATCGCACGGTAGGGTTAGCGTAAACAGAATGAAATTCGGGAAGGACTTCAACGACGCTCAAGAAGTAACTAAGCTTCCGAGTCCTATTAGAATAATGTTTACGCAGAGTTTGTCGGTGCAACGTTTAAGATGCACTAGCGATACAAGTTTGAACCGAAACGATTTTTTTTTTCAACTCATGGTCTCAGCTTGCGGTATTGATATGCAATAACGTGCACGCGCTCTTTAATGGAAAACTCCTGAAACGTTCTTGACCTAACGGGAGCCGAGTGTGTACAATAGGTTTTGAAATTCAGCTCTTTCTTATGCACTTGCTTCTAGAGTAAGCGCGATGATCATTCATGGCGCACAGTAATTGCACTTACGCTGATATCCAATACTCGAGTTCGTCGAGTCCGTTATCATTATAGCGTCTGCGCGGGGCGTGCAACGTTAGTGCGAATCATGTGACCAGACTTTGCTGCGCAACGAAACATCGCTGCGTCGATGGTGCCCTGGTCTGATTTAGCGCCTGCATAGCCAGTCCACCGCTGCAATTCGAACGCGACATGCGGCAAAAATAAATAAATAAATAAATGGTCCAGCGTTCAGATACCTGAGTCTTTTACGCTGCGAGGACAAAGGGCCTAAAATCGTACAATGGCTTATTCGTTATTGTTTTTGTTTTTGTTTTTAGATTCAGATGCTGTATATTCCTTTCTTCTTCTCCACCTTCTTTTAAAACCTTTTCTCTATTTACGAGATTTCTCGCTGTAGACAGGTTCTGCAGTATAACAGAAAATATCTTATAAATCATTCTAACCGAACACTGGCGCTCGCATGAATCAGTGGGAATGATTTTTTGTAAGGAAACGAGGACCAGTCGAGGTTCCATCACGGAGACGATTTCCCCGCCTTCGCCACTGCGCAGCTAAACAGACAAACAAACAAAATTGCGAATCCCGTGACCCCTGTGCGACAACGTATATTTCCGTTTCCGCACCTCCGCCTACCCTCTTGTTTCTCTTCAGCGTCGCGATACGTAACGTAAGCTACGTCACCACGCGTGAATTCGAATCGTCGTATCCCATGACTGATCGGCGAACTTGAAAACTATAGGCCTATTCCATGTTTGTAAACAGGGGTAGGCGCCGTCGACATACTGAGGCGCTTGTAGCGACGTCGTGGCGCGTAGGCTCCGCCCAGCCCAAAGCTCGCCACCGCCCTCTATGATCATGTGACAACTGGCACAGCAGCTGCAAAGCTGCCTCTGAGAACAGCGCGTCGGGGAGCCTCCCTGATCATAGAGGGCGGTGGCGAGCTTTGGGCTGGGCGGAGCCTACGCGCCGCGACGTCGCTACAAGCGCCTCAGTATGTCGACGGCGCCTACCCCTGTTCACAAACATGGAATAGGTCTATAAGAGGTACCTTTCTATAAGACTCGTTAATGCGTGTATGACTTGCACTTTCCCTCGGCTACGAAATCGACTAGTCTGACACGATATTTTTGTTTGTTCGTTATCGCTTCCTCACCACTGTTTCCTTCTTTTCGGATGTGCCGCAAGGAAAATAGATATCTTCTTCACCGAACTGCAATGTACATATGTATCTAAAGGGATCGCGCGCGGCTCGCCTGGACGACGTTAAGTGTGTGTCCGACTCAAGTTTTTTTTTTTTTTTCTGTCAATCACGGCCAGCGGGCGGCCCCCCCCACGTGATTCCACGCCCACACGTCGTGATTTGCGGCGGTGTGATGCCCCGTAATAAGAAAGAAACCCTGTGCGTATAGGGGAGCGCCTCGAGTGGTGTGTGTAAAAACCTCTCTCAAGGAGATCGTGCAACGCCTCTGGGGACAACCGTGTTATACATAAAAACTAAGCAATCTCTCAACGAGAACATGTGATCAGAGTTTTCTTTTTTTTTCTTTTTGGTCTCGCCTCGCCCGCGTGCTCGTTGGCGGAAGCTGTGTCTCTGCTCAAAAGAAGAGGCAAAATGACAAGAAAGAAAAAAAAAATGGCTCTGGCGCCTGTATGAAATAAAGCAGTCAGCCACAAGAAATGTATTTCTTAAGTACCTTCTTCTTTGCTTTTTAGTGCTCATAGCGTTAGAGCGTTTACGTGGGCACTCGCCTAGCGAGCATTCTCTGTCGTGAGCCGTTCCACGTGGTTACCGATCAGTAATGAAATCACGTTGTATGTATACTACGGCAGTGGTTGCCGCGCGGTGCGCACATTGTACGTGCGACGCCGGGCACCACGCTACGGTCAAAAACGAAAATTTCGTTCTGGAATGCGATTTCTCGTAGTTGCTGCTTAAAAGCGCGTCGTCATTGTCGACGATCGCCGGCGCCGTGAGCCTTTTTTCTTTTCTTTTTTGTACACGTCCCCGTCGCTGTATCGTCCGGCCGGTGTGGACCGGCCGCGCCTCACGAATGCAATACGACCACCTGCGGTTTTTCACGCGGGCCCCGCAAGTGTTGTTCCTTCTTGTTATCTTCTATGTTGTGTGGAAACCGAGAGAGACATCTTTTTCCATTCATGATGTGATGTCCCACAAACTTTTCCCCGCCCCCCAGTTTCAATCATTAAGGTAAGCATTTAATAAACTGCCTGGCTTACGAACCACCGCCTCTTTTTTCTCTTCTCTCTCTTATGATTGATTGATTGATTGATTGATTGATTGATTGATTGATTGATTGATTGATTGATTGATTGATTGATTGATTGATTGATTGATTGAATGATTGATTGAGTGAGTGAGTGGAGTGAGTGAGTGAGTGAGTGAGTGAGTGAGTGAGTGAGTGTGAGTGAGTGAGTGAGTGTGAGTGAGGAGTGAGTGAGTGAGTGAGTGAGTGAGTGAGTGAGTGAGTGAGTGAGTGAGTGAGTGAGTGAGTGAGTGAGTGAGTGAGTGAGTGAGTGAGTGAGTGAGTGAGTGAGTGAGTGAGTGAGTGAGTGAGTGAGTGAGTGAGTGAGTGAGTGGAGTGAGTGAGTGAGTGAGTGAGTGAGATGAAGCGAGTTCGCATTGAATATCACTGGTTGACAACATGCAAGCGGCGACAATGCGACAAGGCAAGGCCTGGACGTCCCGACGTGGGAGATCAGAGCCCGGGTCATGAAACTGCAGCACACTCAATAAAAGTTTTACCAACAAATGAAGATCGGCATGGACGGGCAGAGTACTACGCGGTCTTATAGCATGAACAGAGATACTTTATTTAATCCCATCAACGCGATGATGAAAAGGAGTCATATTCAACTCATGATGGTGTCTGATTGATGTAGATCTAGCGCGTGCGATCTAGCTGCTCAGTAGAGAAAAAAAAATTGTGGACTATTAATCACGGTATGGAGAAACTTCAAAGATTCGACGAGACCATTGCTGTTCGATTGTCACGATCCCGTAAAATTTGTAGAACGCGCGCGTTGGGCACGTAATGGTTTACGCCGTCTTTGCATACAAAAAAAAAAAAAGAAAACAAAGAAAAGAAGTTCACGCGCGAAAGAAAAGAAAAATCAAAGAGGCAGAGAAAAAGAAAAAAAAAAGAAAGGATGATTCAGTAGGGCTGAGGTTGGTTGCCTAACCTTGCACTAAATGAAAGACAAAGTAGTCAATGCGTGGTTTCCGGAAGAACAGGTTGTGCGTGAACTCGCCAATGCAAGAGAAGAGGAGAGGAAGTGCGCGGGAAAGAAGGAAGGAACAATCACTGAAGTAAAGGTAAGCAACGACAACATCCGGAAACACAAAAGGTAAGGGCATGTACTCTTTATCTTCCGGTAAACGAAAAAAAAAAAAAGAGAAAGAAAGCATGAATGTCGCTGAGCACTATACAGCTGTTTGGAGTATAAAAAGTTTCAGGTTGCCGTATGTGACCACACGTTGTGCAGAAACAGTGAGCCTTGTCGACAAAAAAGAAGGAAAGAAAGAAAACGACAGTGTTACATAGTGTGTGTGACAAGATGAAACAGCAGTAAAATAACGGAGCCTGTGCAATAATAATAATTGTTGGGGTTTAACGTTCCAAAGCCAAGATATGATTATGAGGGACGCCACTTGAGGGCTCCGCAAATTTCAACCGCCTGGGGTTTTTTAACGTGCACCTAAATCCAAGTAAACGGGCATCAAGCATTTTTGCCTCCATCGAAAATGCGGTCGCCGTGGCCGGGATTCGATCCCGCCACCTTCGGGTCAGCAGTTGAGCACCTTAATCCTTCCAAACGCCACCCATGAAGAACTGTCTGTAAATGCGTCAAATGGACACAATGTTATTTCAAGACGCTCGATATTATATTGCAACAAAATAATGTCGTAATACGTTAATTTATGTGTGTTAATTACTGTAATCATTCCTAACCACTATGTGATTAAATATCTATTTATTCTGAAGCCACTCATACTCTGTTTTGGCGTAAATCGAAATATCATGCTAGAAATATGGTGCGAATTCGTTTTCGGTTATGTACACACTGAGCAAAGAAAAATTATACTTTTCACGTGGGTCGCGGAAAGCGGCACGTCACATGACTCGTCGAATATGGTAGTGCATTCAGTAAAGTGATCATATGCAACAGCACGCCACAAAATGAAGTTAAATAAAGACAAGTTTATTACGCTGGAGCTGTAATTCATCCGAAGCTCAATGTATTTTGCTATTTACTAGCCACTAGTTACAAATAGCAAATACAAGGGGTGTACACAATTGTATGCATACCGTGTCAAACGTTTAACCACTAGGCCACCGTGGCGGGTAACAGAGGGGGTGTGCGTTTTGAAAAAGCGTATTCCAACCTAAAACGATGCGAACAATTCCCGACCGCGGCGGCTGCATTTTCGATGGAGGCGAAAATGTTTGAGGCCCGTGTACTTAGATCTAGGTGCACGTTAAAGAACCCCAGGTGGTCAAAATTTCCGGAGCCCTCCACTACGGCGTCTCTCATAATCATATCGTGGTTTTGGGACGTTAAACCCCAGATATTATTGATGCGAACAATGAAAACGATTTACTTTTAGAGGAATCTTTATTCCATACATGGAACCTGTACATCGAGCAGCAGGTCGAGCTTCAGGAGGATTGATTGATTGATTGATTGACTGATTGATTGATTTATCGATTGATTGATTGATTGATTGATTGATTGATTGATTGATTGATTGATTGATTGATTGATTGATTGATTGATTGATTGATTGATTGATTGATTGATTGATTGATTGATTGATTGATTGATTGATTGATTGAGACACTGACACGCTGCCATATCTCAATGCATAGTTTTATATTACCGGAACAGACTCGTTCACATATTGAAGATGGTCAAGTGAAAACACTAGGACACGCTATAGCCTCTTGCGTCTCACCTGCGGTAGCGAGGATGTCACTGGTGGCATGTCGCGGCGACACTAGAACCACACTTTTCCCGATGCAGCCGCGGTTTTTCCAGATAGGTATGCTCAGGGTTCCCCTTCAGGGGGGGGGCGGGGGGGGGCGAAGGTTTGCCGCAGCCCCCCCCCCCCCCTATTATGTCAACGTATGGCGCTAACTTAGCGCTCCCCCCCCCCCCCCGAGTCGCAGCGCCCCCCTTCCTATTATGTTGATATATGGGGCTGACTTCGTGCCCCCCCCCCTCTCTCAGGTGACTAGGATGGGGCGGCCGCCCCCCCCCCCCCCCCCCATGGCCCCCCTTGCGGACGCCTATGGTGGCGGCATTTAAACATGACCTAAATGAAGAACAATGTGTGTATTTACATAGGGTTAACTACACGATAAACAACTTCGGGTGGTCCAAAATTTTCCGATGTTTCATTGTTTCACGGTGTGCCTCATATACTGTACGTATCGTGGAACAGGCAAGATAAGTCTGTGAGGCGTCTAAGTTTTTATGCCTAGGCGTAAAAACTTAGCAATTATTTTTTTTTCTGTTAATATGACAAGAATTAAGTTTGTATATTCCACGTCCGAAAGCACTTCTGACCCATGAGAGTTGGTCGTACATCTTCGCGCTCTTTGCTTCGCCAATGCTGCGGGAAAAAAAAAAAAACCACACGCTCAGCTATACGACTATCGATTGTTTCTGCGTACATTCCATGGAAACACAGCCGATTCACAGTATCAAAGGGGACTCCATAATGCGGATGCACTCGACCTTTTAATAGCTAATGGTACGCGATTACAATGTAGCCTTAACTTGTAGGCAATGCAGTGTTATCAGGAGGATTCAAAGGCTATGCCAGCGGGAAGCAACGCTTGACAGTATGATGTTATCTGCGACGAGTATCACTGCGCGATTGCTTTCCGTTGGCGGCGCTTGGTCGATAACTGGAACACGCAGATTTGACTGGCTCATCCGGGAGCCACGCGTCAAACTGTCTCTGGGCCTTCCGTTTATTCCCATGGCTTCACTACAGCCGAAGCGTTACGGAGCTGTGACGGATAAGCTGTAAGTATGCATGCGTCCTATAATTCATGTTGTTGTGTGAACGAGTGTGCGGTGTTTAAAAACTTTACGTAGATGAAATAAGGAAAGTATGAAGCAAAGCTCGTGTCGAGAGCTTGGCCCACTGCATCCCTGCCTCTTGCATCAATTAAGATTATTGATCTATTAAGAGCCGATGGCTTCTTTGTCTTACGTCGAATTCACGTTTTTCCATCCATCCTGGGCTAGCTAACAAATTCCTTATCCTCTTGTATCGTCACTGTTCAAGAAAAAATAAACGCCGTTTTCTTTGCATGACCCCAGCTCGCGCCGTCTTCGGCTTGGTCGCCCTGTCGTCAATAGAGTTTTAGCTCTGGGGCCCCAAGCTCTTGCGTTCTTTTGCACTATATCCGGCGAACATAAGAAGACAGGGAAAGTACAAAATAACGCAAGAACTTCGGGTCCCTACGGCTTCGGGGCCCCAGTTATTATGTTAGGTTGTTTCAGCAGTCACGGTAATACTGTAACGTTCACGCTTCGGCATTACCGTCCCCTAATTACGTTTTCGCCGCCAGTGGCTCGATGCTTAGGGTGACATGATGAAATTACTATAGGTGCTAATACAGACCCTGAAGGTTAGAATGTTGACGTGCCGGCCACGACGGTACTGTAATGGAGTGTATTTAGCAGTGTAGATTCACTGTACAGTAACTTAGACCTGAAGGGGGCACTGGGCAGGCAGATGTGGTCGAGTGTGATTTTGTGCTCTCTATGCTATGGCGAAAACATTTTCGGGGAGGGGGGGGGGGGTTAGGGCCCGGTGTGTCACCTCTTGGCTACGCCACCGAACGTCCCCTATACATTCATTGGCTTAACTGTGTGTTGATTTCATTACGTTGTGTCTAACAATGAAAACGAGCCTTTGATCCATTCGCCTTCTTTCGTCCATTCGTAATCATATCGTCGTATTGGCACTAAAACTCCAGTGTAATCATTCGAGCGCAGGGATTGATGTGAGCACAGCCCTTTGAGCCTTATACACCTAGTTGATAAACAATGATTTGGAAACAAGAACTCATTGAGTGCTGCTCGAGGAATATGAGTTTGCTAGAATTTGCTCACCAGTACATACACTGCAGCGTCAACGGCTGAATGTTGGGCATCCTATCAGTATATGATCAAGCATTACACTGCAGTGTCCGCAAGTCGGGGAACGAAGGGCTCAACGTAGTACGTTAGTGTCGAATGGAGGCGGCAATCAAGGCGACTTGTCGCCGGCAGGTACCGAACCCTCAACCTTCAAATAACGCTCCCGGACGCGTTATTCGAATGTTGTAGGTTCGGTCCCTGCTGGCAGCAAGTTGTCTTCTCGTCCACTTTAATTTCTTCACATTTATATCAAGATTACTGCAAATAACGTCCCCTTTATTTTCCTTGGCTTGATTATCTGTTGGTCGTCGTTAATGTTGTGTTCAACAAAGCCCTTGGAATTTCTCTTCTTTCGTTACTACTACTACTACTACTACTACTACTACTACTACTACTACTACTACTACTACTACTACTACTACTACTACTATTACGACGACGACGGCATAGGGAACACATTAAGACAGCTTCGCAATAAAACTCTCAGATTTTTTCGTTGAAACGAACGCCAAACTAGATCCAGCAGCTCAAACGACCCTAGGTCATGATGAACCGCCTCCACAACGAGGCCTCAAAGTACCAGGCGCATTCGCGAGTTGTTACAAACTGTTCCTTCACGGAGCCGTGTGCACTTCGCGATCCGCTGAAATCCGTGCCTCACGGGACGACCGCGCGCTCGGCGTCGGTGCTCGTAGCAGAGAATAATGCGACTTCCACGACGTCCGTTCTCCTCGCCTCTATCTGGGCCGTCTTTTCCTCCTGGGATCCATAGCGCGCGGCTCGCGTCGCAACATCTCGACTTTCGTCGACGCCACACTATACGCCCACGGAGTCGGTGCCGTCCGAAGAGATCCCATACGTCAAGAGGCGCGGTCCCTTCGCAGTTCGCTGTAACAAAAACAAAAAAAGAAGAAAAAGAAAGAGAGAGAGAGAGTGGGGCGACATGCAATCCTAAGCGAGGGATGTTAGTCATAACAGGAAACGGAACTCGCCGCTATTGTTTCGAGCAGGACCACCCCCACTCCCCCCACTCCCATTTGGACCGTTGCAACATTGTACCCGAGGGGAAAGATGGATGGAAAATGAACCGGGGGTTGGTGGTGGTGGGTGGTGGCATGCTTTTGGGCGCTAAATAATTGGCGCGTTATGCGCGCTCAAGGACGGTGCTGAACCCGTGAAAAGTGCGCCGCGTTCGCTACGTGAAGTGTCCCTGGCAACGTACAATGGGCCGTCGCGGTTGAAAAACTCCGCTCTCCATTACTGCCCCGAATCAACCGAGCGCTTGCAAGTTGACCTGTTTGTCAGCGCCAAAATGCGTGAACGACCTAGTGACATGGACTGCCGCATGGAGAGGTTAGTGTTCTTCCATCCTTATAGCAACGTCTATTTTCTTAGCGCCGCAGCGGCGTCTTTTCTCTGTTCACTTATTCAAGCGTTTAGAAGAAGTTTATTCCAGCGTAATTAATAATAATATCTGCGGTTTAACGTCCCAAAACCACGATATGGTTATGAGGGACGCCGTAGTGGAGGACTCCGGAAATTTGGACCATGTGGTGTTCTTTAACGTACACTGACATCGCACAGCACACGGGCCTCCGCCATTTCGCCGCCATCGAAATGCGACCGCCGCGGCCGGGATCGAACCCGCCACCTTCGGGTCAGCAGTCAAGCACCGTAACCGCTACACCACCTGCGGCGGACTATTCCATCGTAGGATGCTACAAATACTTGGAAATAGTGTATATACAACAAAAACGGTAACATACACAAATGACTAAGCACAGCATACACGACGCTTGCGATCAGTTGCAGATTACGGTGGTGGTGGTAGCACTGTACGCAAGAAACCCTGCGCCGGAACGTTTACAGAAATGCGACCTCGGAAGGCGCTCCGGTGACATGCCTGCTCGTATGCGCCGTTTTTTAATAACTGATGCTCTCTCGATCGTGGCGTTGTCGACGATCAGTCATTTCTGATATCGCAATCTAATCTTTTATCGTGGTCACTTGTCGTTTCACGTTGCCACGTTTCCTTGTTGCCTGGACATGAACCCACGACCGTCGTTGTTGCCTGTAGCAACTGAAGTGCTGCGCTGCTAAGCACGTGGGTGAAGGTCAAATTTCCGGCATGCAGGAAGAAGATAGGTGTTTGCAATGCGCAATTCGATAGAAGCAAAAAAAGAATAGTAGTAGAGTACGCACGCACACGTCAAGCTTCGCTCGCCCCTATTTACCCGAAAGGGCAAGGTCTCATTTTTATTTATTTATTTTTTTTACCCGTGCCTCCGGCCTTCTTATACTGAGACAGTCCGTGAATGAATTCAAATTAACCGCTGCGCGAATATGAATCGTCCCGCTCCATTGTGCCAGCACAATGGAATGATACCGAGAATTGAATCGTCGGGATTTAACGTCTAAAAGCGGCACAGCCGGTGCATGAGCTACGAGGTGCCTCGCATAGAGGAGTAGCTTCGGATTAATTTGAGCCTCCTAAGATTCTTTAAGGACACCACGTGAATCTCAGTACACGAACGCTTTTGCATTCCGCCTTTATTGAAATCCAGCTATACGCCGAAGTTTGGAAATGAGGCCGGCATATCGAGCTCGATATCAGCAGCGGCTGTGGCGATTGTGAAGCCAAGGCGGGTGCGCGAGGCGTTCCCGAAACGTTCATATAGCGCCGTGTGGCTTCTATAGTCTTACGTCATACATCTGCGACTTCACCCTTTCCCTTACATCAGGCCTAGTAGGACCTCGAATTCCCTTCCGCAGAGCCTCTCTCCCTCTCTGTTTTTCTCTCTGGCCAACGTCCTTCAATCTTGTTCCAGAAAGCTCCCACCAGTGGAGTTTGCCATAATAACGTCACTTACCCTATTTGTACAATTCTATCGCGCTCCCGATTGTAACGCGCACGGTAATTTTGCATTAGGAATATTTAAAAAACAAATTAAAGCCAGTTTCGCGCCTGTGAAATCTGAGTAAACAGGGAGCCGGCATGCAACTGCCGCCACCTGGCGAACGCAGATTGAGTTCGCTATTCTTCTGCTTTCTTCTTTGCCCTGCGCCACAAAAACCCACTAATCATCATCTTTCTGCTTTGTTTCATGTTTATTTCTGTATTTCTATTTCTACATCTTCTTCTTCTTTTTTTTTCATCTTTCTATCCTTATTTATCTCTTTCTATATTCTATATTGCAATCTCTCCTCCTTTCCATCCTCCTTACGCTAACATCACTCCTCCTCACCCTCGCTTCTCTTTCCCATTGCAGCAAGATGGACAAGTTGGGCCAGTTGGTTTACGTTCATGTTTGAAAATTTGCTTGAAGCGCACCGAAAAAAACACAGACTAGCTATGCTATGCTATGCAATAGCATAGCATAGCATGCTATGCAATATTATACATGTTATGCAATACTATACATTCCTTGCTACGCAATACTATACGTGGTTATGTAATGGTTTACTCTCTCACTTCCTCCTTTGCCTCCTCCTCACCCTAACATCAGTGCTCCTCACCCTCACTAACCCCCTCTCGTTCCCTTGCTCTTATAGACGATTTTCCGCAGCGGAGCACGGGCGCTGCCATGTTTGATCACGTGACCTTAAATGGCCTTCTCCCAGCCAGTGCCCCCGCCAACGCATTGGGCCAGCAAAGCGGCCGTGGCCGTAAGCGCCAGCAGCTGGGGTTAGAAGCCAACATGGCAGCACCCATGCAGACGCGACCGCCCGCTTCGATTCGAACTCGCGCTAGCTACTCACCCACTGTCTTCATAGCAATAAATAAAGTGAAATCAGCTATCGATTGGTGTCATCTCACGCTGGGGACAAAGCATCAGGTATGTTCTGTCTTTATTATCGAGATTAGGTGTGTTTATATAGCCATGCCTGCTAAGCCTTGTCTCCGAGAATTTGAGAATGAATCTTAAAACGCTGCAAAATGCCGACGAAAACATTGCTCTCAGAGCTTCAGGGCGTAAATATGAAGCAAATAAATGCGTAGGTTACGCACTTACGGGCTACACAGCGCAGGACGACAACGTGATAAATTCGAGGCGGAAGGGAACTGCATCCACAGGTGTCGCCATGTTGACTTTTCCGGCGCTGCCGTCTGCTCGCTTTTACTCGCGTGCGCGCAGACGCTACGGGGACGCCGAGCAGACGACGCGGTGATTGAGCAGCGCTGCGAGCCAAGGCATTGAGACGGCCGCGGTGCAGTAGTGGCGCCATCTAGTTTTGATTAAACAAACCAGCTGCGGAAAATCGTCTATACAAGGCTATGCCCCGCTTTACCCTCTTCCCTCCTCCTTTACTTCCTCCACACCTTCACTTCCCTTTCCTACCCCCTTACTATTTAGAAGAATGGATCGCTGGGCGAGTTGGTAATCCATGACTACAAAGAACTGCGCGAAAAAAACTGGCACAAGGAAGACACACGCACAAGCGCGGACTAGCAACTGAAAGTTTATTCAAGAAAACACAAATATAAAGAATAAGAAAGAAAGAAAACCACGTGAACGATTAGAGGTTGGCAGCTAGGTAGTCAATCTCTAGTTTGTGCAACGTAACCGATGGCCTAGCAACGCACATATCACCATACTTGTGGATGAAAAACGCCTCGGCTACCTCTCGCGCTGTCCTATCTTTATGCCGGGATTAACACCTTTGTTTGATGCAATAACGGGTGATATTTGCAATCTTTACAATGCAAGCACAAATTCGATGGAAGGCTGAGCCTTTCGGTGATGCCCTGTGGTCCATTAAACGATTATTCAGACACGTCCCGGTTTGGCCGATATAGCACTTTCCACAAGACAAGGGAATAAGGTACACAGAGCCCTTTCCACACTCCACCATCCCATCCCGGTGGTTAACTTCACAGTCGCTCCACTTTTTTTCCTTTGCCTTCAACTTTCCTATCCACTATTGCGCAGACGCGACCCAACTTATTCCTAGAATAAAAAACCACCTCAACACCAAAACGGCTTCCCACCTTTTTCATACGGTGAGAGAACGCATGGAGATACGGAATGCAGGTAATGGGCGTATCTTTATCACTGGACACCCTGTTGCCAACGCCCTTTCCTTCCTGCTTGAGTTTAATCAATAACCTTTCACTAAGAGAGGCCAAATTTCCTTCCGGAAAGTATGATAGCCTAAGCCTGTTGAGCTGGTTATCGAAGGCCTCGGACATTTGATGTGGGCACGACTTGCGCAAAGCAGATTCTAAGCATGATGTGGCGATACCATTTTTCACTAGCTTGGAGTGATTAGAATGAAAATCTAGAATGGGCTTAACTGACCTAGGCGAATACAACCAACATATGTGCTCCTCAATCAAGATCGGGCAGGAGCACACTTAAAAGTGGTTTGCGTGCATGAATACAAGGAATTCAGAAAGCTTAGCCCGTTAAGTTCCTCGTGTGGGGCTCGATCATAAGACGAATGAAGAAAGCGTCACTCGGTGAGCGCAACAAACAAGCAAAGAAGGTCGTCATATTGCCAGGCACAGTCGTTTCACTGCGCCGAACTGAACGCGGCGCGTACGGGATTTCCCGCGTCCGGTTTCCGCAACTATTCTCGCGTACCATAAATCCGCGGTGCGCAGCGATGCGGCACAACAGGGTAAGCATCGCAAAAGGTCAATAGCATCGTACCCATGGAACACTCCCTATAATTTTTCAGTCATTGACGTACGTTTTATCGCAAAATGTTTCCATGCCAGCTGCGAACGTTCATCGCAAGCTGCCCCTGCTCCCGAGTTTTTTTTTTTTTTTTTTTTTTTTTTTTTTTTTTTTTTTTTTTTTTTTTTATTGAAATGGTGAAATAGGAGGTTGGTGCCATTATGATGGCACCGGCTACTCCTTCTCGCTTAGTAGACAAAATACGTACTAAGAAAAATAATAAGGTCACACAATGCAATACAGTAGAACACACGATGTGAAAATACAGCACAACCGAACATTACATGAGAGTTCAAATAAGTCTAATAGGATCATATGTGCACAAGTGTCGTATCACAAGTTTCAGGTTAACCTCGTCCGTGTGTATCGCATATCTGAATTCGCCTAAGACGGGTCGAAGGCGAACGCCATCTTCTCCATCTTTTTCTTATCTGTCAATGTACTGGTCCTCCTCCGTCTGACTTCCGAAAGCTTTCTGCACCTAACGTTGTTTCGTACTGGCTCCGTGATTGGCGCGCCTTTGACCAAGCGACTACGTCATGTGATTACGTCATCGTGTGGCGTCACTTTATCTGACGTCACGATGTAAAAAAATCATCATTACGCGATGACGTAACCATAACACGTCTTCTCGACGGTACATGTACCGTCGAGAAGACGTCATATGATTACGTCATCGCGCAATGATGATTTTTTTTTTTGCATCACTCGTGGTAACGCCGCCGACGCTGACGGCCAATTTTCGCGTTTGGTGAGGTATCTGAGGCTTTCGCCTTAATAACGTGGTGGACGACGAAATGCTTTGCTAACTACATCAGAAAACTGCTAAATGGAATCAACGGCTTTACTTGTCAGCCTCTCAATTCAATCAATAGATGGTCCGTCATCCGGGTTCGGGCCGACTCCGCGAACGCCTGACACGTTTATTAACGTGGTAACGTTAAAGAGTTCGTGTAGCAGAAATTCCGGTGTCGGCTGCGGCAGTGTCGGCGTCTTTGATTGTCAGTGAAAAGTCAGCGTTGTCCGTGAACGAAAATTCGAGGTAGATGCAAATAAAGAAACAGCAAGAAGTGTTCGGTTTGAGTGTGGGACCGGGGATACGAACCTGCGAACACTCGCTCCGTGGCGCGATGCGTTTAGCCGCTCGGCCACCACTCATACGTCTTCTAGCACAAGTAACGGCGAGCTGTTTATATACACCATTTAGCTTTCGTGATACGTACATTTCGGAGGTTCTTCGGCGGCGCGATTATCACCCGTAAAGGGCTCACGGGGCGCGCTTTGAAACAGCATCGCCCCGCCGTGTGGCCGTGTTTCGTCGCGCAGCATGCATGGATATTGCAGCCTGGGGGCGTCCGCACTCTGGCTTTCTTTGCGGCACGGTTTAGGTCTCCACCGAGAAGCGAAGCCAGGCTAGCGACTGCGAAGGCGATATGAACACGATCCGATTACGCTATCGCGTTCAACTCTTGAAAGCGAAGCTCAAGCGTCCGCAAAGTTTTTTTATCGGTTATGACGTCATACCAACTAAGTTTCCACATGCCATATGCTTGTTTCGCAACATATCGGTTGTTTTCTGTGGTACCTTTACTTTAGTATAGTTTGGGACCCTGAAACTCCTTGCTCTGATGAGAACTACCTCCTTCAATTTAAGTCATGCGTGTAACAGGCTGCCGGCTTCGTCGTCGTCAACCTGTTCGAGGACAAAACAAACTCTTTGGCGCACGGAGAAGGAAAAATGAAAGTAGAAGAGAAAGACAAAATTAAATAGGGTACATGATGAGCTAGCGCATACGACAAAAACTAAAACAACATACGACAAGACTGGAGCTTAATGGCGTATGTGTTTTTTTTTTCTCGTTTTCGTCGTGTGCAATTTCATGTGCCGTCTAAATATGAACTCGCCGAAACCAAGGCATTGTAACAAAATTGAAGATTTATTTTTTTTTATTCCGATAAAAAATAGACCACAAATTATACATATGGATAATAAGGAAATTCAAGTATGTAAACTCTCATAAAAAGAATGAAAATTATACGGAAACTCAAAGTGGTCGTCGGCCTACGTGTGCGATCTACGCAGGCCCGTAGCCAGAAATTTTTTTCGGGGGGGGGGGGGGGGCACCTGTTGAAAACCTTGAAAACCCCCTATTTTCATTATTTTTTTCTGGTTGAAACGCCCCCCCTCAACCCGAATTTCGTAGATCCAGGCCCTGGCTACGGGCCTGGATCTACGTGTGCGAAGTTTGAGGCTGCCGGAAAATAGGTGAATAGGATTGAACTGAGAGCTTCTTGTTGTTCTTCGCTTCAGCGTGATAGCGTTAAGGAGCTCGTTCCGCAGAAATTCCTGGTGTCGGCGTCGTTGGTTGTGAGCGAAAAATCGGCGTTGTCCGGGAACGAGAACGCTATCATAATTTCACTTACGTGGAAGGAATCTCCTTAAACGCATGTAATAATGCGTGGCAGAATCGTAGAATCGCGCCAGGGCGTCAAAGCATGTGAATTGCGCAACGAGTGGGTAGTTTAAAGCTGTCCACCCATTACAAATTGTGCAGCTGAGCAGGTGCGCGTGGCACCTCACGGACGCTTAGTGGGTACTTCGCCAATTTGACGAAGGAGGAATTATGGCATAGTGGCCACTTCGCAACCACACTTACCGTATAGGCATTCTATACGATAGTTTGAAACTGCCAATGTTGCGCGCACATATGCTCCTTTCCTTGCGGCATGGTTGAATGCGATGCGCACGGGGCCCGATTACGCTATCGTGTTCTACCCTTAAAGGCGAAGCTAGAGCGTCCTCCTATTTTTTTTTCTTTTATTGTGTGTGCATAAGAGGTGGGTCTGTTATCGGTATAGTTCTGTCGAAAATTTGGTTTGGGTAGGGCTGTTCTATGTGCGGTGTTATACGTTACGAACACAGCGCTCGAGCCTTGATATCCTTATTTACGTTGCTAGCTGCCTAACCCATCATGTTTCGACCCGAAGCTCGTGAGATCGAATCCTGGCTGCGGCGGTCGCATTTTCGATGGAGGCGAAAATTCTTGAGGCCCGTGTACTTAGATTTAGGTGCACGTTAAAGAACCCCAGGTGGTCGAAATTTCCGGATCCCTCCTTTATCCTATCGTGGTTTTGGAACGCCATACCCCAACAATTAATTTTTTTTATTAAATCTATCATGTTTCGTCAGCCAGAGTGCTCGACTGCTGACCCGAAGGTCGCGGGTTTGATCCCGGCCGCGGCGGTCGCATTTCGATGGAGGCGAAATGATAGAGGCCCGTGTACTGTGCGATGTCAGTGCACCTTAAAGAACACCATATGGTCTAAATTTCCAGAGCCCTCCGCTACGGCGTCCCTCATAATCATATCGTGGTTTTGGGACGTTAAACCCCCAGATATTATTATTATTATTATTATTATTATTATTATTATTATTATTATTATTATTATTATTATTATTATTATTATTATTATTATTATTATTATTATTATTATTATTATTATTACTATTATTATTATTATTCGTCAGCCAACGTGACATAGCCTGACGTCATCACCATGTGATGGGCTGCGAATGCTGTGCGAAATAATTTCGAAATCAAGTTCTACGCTCGCAGCTTTAAACAGGGCGTTCGGTGTCAGTGTCAGTCTGCCAACGCAGCTGAGTGAACCTCCGCAACCTAAAAAAAAAAGCGACGAACGCCCGATGTAGGCCGCGTAGCCAAGTGTGATACTGAATGAAATTGCTTTAAACATGCGACACGACGCACGACATCAGCTGCGAAGCGTTCTCGGGTCGTGGTGATGTCCTTGATTTTAAAGGGCGTTTTGCACTAGAACTGTCTTTATATAGCGTTTTATGAGAAATATTCACCTCGACGAGACTCGGTAAATCCGTGTGGTGTTAGGTCACTTTGCGCGTGTACAGGTCTTAGTACGTGTGTCTTTGTTCATTTAGACCGTTGAGTCCCTCTTTAGTCCACCTTTCACAATGTCAACTGGATTGGCATATGGCAGGCTTGACTCTAGGCTAACTTTTCCTGATTTTAACCTTTTGTTTCTCTCTATAGTAACATATGTAATGTATCTTATTGTGTGTGCGCATGTGTGTGCGTGCATGCGGGTGTGTGTGTGCGTGTGTGTCCGTGTGAGCGTGTCTGTGTGCGTGCGTGCGTGTGTATGTGCATGTGTATATGTGAGTATGTGCGTGTGTATGTGCACGTATCTATGTGTGTGCGTGTGTATGTGCGTATGTGCGTGTATGCGCGTGTATGTCTGTATGTGTGTACGTGCGTGTATGTGCGTGGGCGTGTATGTGTAAGTGCATGTGCATGTAGAATCGTGTATATGTGCGTGTGTGTGTTTGTGTATGTTTGTGTGAGTGCATATGTGTTTGTATATATGTATGTGCATGTGCGTGCGTGCTTGTGTGTGTTTGCGTATGCATGTTATGTGTATGCGTGCCTATGTGCATGTGTGAGCGCGAACGAGAGAAGCATAGTAGTGAGCATCCGTGTCCCTCATTCAGCCTCCATCTGCACAGCTTGACCTGCTGCCTTAAAAGTCAACGTGTCGCGTACGTTGCGACTTGTTCAACTGAGACACGTCAGTCTCTCTGCAAGCACATGTTTACGCACCTCTGCCAAAACTGTTACGTAGCTCGCCGAGCGCAGATGGCCAGTTCATTTTACGTCACGTGGCCAAAATTGTTGCAAGCCAGACTTGATACAACCTTTCTTTCTTTTTCTTTTTCTTCTTTTTGAAATGAGCGCTGCGGGTGGTCGTAAAAAAAAGCACGATTTTTATCCTGGAGTATTAACTGCTGAACAGTTCGTCCTCGGCCACTCCTGAGTCAAGAACAGCCTACCGCGTGTGAAAAGCGAGTTGGCGAGTGCTTGGCTTTTCGAATTGTGAAGGAAGTCGACTGTAGTGACTAAAGAACGAGAGGATGTCGCATCACAGAGCATCCGCCGGAAATGTCAGGTAACTCCTATCGCCTAGAGTACCGACGAATTTACTTAAGGCTAATGGGGGCCGATACCTTAGCCTGTTGAACGAATGTCTTCTTATTTTTGTTTATCACGACGTGTATCAATAAGGCCACGAGCGTCGAATGCACCAACCCAATCGTTTTCATGCGCATGCATCTGCCTTAGCAGTGTTAGCTTAGTCGTTAAAAATATAAAGCGACAAGGCTAACAGCGCAATATGGTGGCACCGAGACCCATTCGTAAAGTAGTCTATAGACTCGTGAACAGGGCCCGCGTTTGTACCATACAAGTGACCATGGACGTCGGCAGGATTTTACCTTAGGGGTGAGTCAAATTCATATTGCAGCGGCTGTGGCAGGGGGGTGGGTGGGAACGCTGGTGTGTCATGGGAGGGGGGGGGGGGGGCAGTGCATCTTTGCACCGCCAGCGGACGCCCATGCAGGTCACTGTTCTTACGGGATGTTCGTTAAGTATGTTCGTTAATAAATCACGTTGAAACATGGTTCAAACGGCGCTTATAGCGACTGGACAAAGACAGAGCGCGTACAGGACCAACGTCAATCTTCAACTCCATTTTAACCATGCCAGCAACCAACTAACCCATCGAATGGTATCCTAACAAGTATACATTGCGACGTTTCACGAAGTTTGGTCCGAGTACAACTGAGCCTTGGTTATCTGTTATTTATGACGCTACGTCATTTCAAAACATTATGACAAATCTCTTCCCTGCTGTAGCAGATACCGGAAGGATGAGCCCATTCTGCCACGCATAACATTTGAACAAGTATGATAGTTCATTTCATGCGTTTTTATGGCCACGTTTTTTTGTTATGGCATCCCATCCCCAAAGTCGCGTGACCATAAATACGCCAGAACGACAAAAGGGAGCCACAGCTCGTGAGCCCATGGGTGATCATAATCTACGTCCGCTGCGGTATGTTTCGTAGGCTCTGTGTGCTTTTGGAAAGCTGTTGGAACATCGATTCGCTGAGCGAGCCATTCCGTTTGAAGCTTTTTGAACTTTTGCCACAGCTTATCCTTACGCCTTGTCCTTGACAAGCCCCAATGAACAACCCTAAGACAGAAATGTGTGTGCGTGAGCTTTCTAGTCAAAAGTGAACTCCTGCAATTGAACTGTTCATTGCCATATTATTTTATTGCGATAGCAATTATGTGGACACTCTCGGCGGGTTTTTACCGTCATGTCCCGCATATGTATATGTGCATAAAAGCCTCAAATAATAAATAATTCAGAAGAAAAATTTTTTATCTGTTTCAGCTTGCGACATGTTCTTCCTGTACTGGTTCATTTTTATTTTTGGGTAACCACTAAGCTCTTGTTGTTGTTGTTGTTTTCTGTACGGTGCAGAATGAATAGAAATAGAGCAGTTGATATAAACTTCAACCTCTAAATGGCAAGCAAGGTCGAACAGAAAGGAACAAAACAGAAACGAATAAATAAAAAAATTAAGGCAGCTTCGCCCTAGTGGTGCCAAGCCTGAAGGAAGTACGGAACTGGGCAGCCATCTTTGTTTATCTTCGGTTTTCTCTTTGTTTCCTCCTCTCTTTCTTTCGTGTTCTTTTTACTAGTTTGTCCGTGTTTTCTTTTTTCGCTTTATTTCTATTTATTTCTATTTTTCTTTCTTTTTTCTTTCCTTTCTCACTCTTTCTACATCTCGCTTGCTTCCCTTTCAATTTTTATACGTCGTTTGTGTTGTCATGTTTTTCTAGCCATAGTAGTAATGGCCGCTACTTTATACAGGGTGTCTTTTTTTTAAGAAATACAGATTTTTTCTTTTAAAAAGTATAATAGCCAGCACTTGTCGTCTTCGCAGCTCATTTCTAGGCCGAGGCGGAAAGATTTTACCACTAATTAGATCACCCAGAAATGTAATTAACAAAAATAATTTAATTAACTTTTTAATTATCAATTTTAGGGCACATTTCTATAGGCGTTTAGCACGTCAGCAAATGGTATTTCCAATTTTTACGCTTTTTTTTCAAATCGAAAATAATGCGTGTAGTTTGAGAGATCCATCGTCGAATTCCGGCTTGACGCAGCACGTGGCGCGCCCGGTGTCAGTTTCGGTATCTACCGCACCGCGGTCTGGAAATTGACGATGGATCTCTAACTACACGCGATATTTTCACTTTTTAAAAATTGGGTCGCCATAGACTGTGACGTAGAACAACTTCCCCATATAAACAATTGCCCTAAAATTGATAATTAAAAAAATTAATTAAATTATTTTTGTTAATTAGCAATTTGATCTACTTAGTGGTGAAATCTTTCCGCCTCGGCCTAGAAATTGGCTGCGAAGGCGACAAGTGCCTAACTATTATAGTTTTTTAAGGAAAAATCTGTATTGCTTTAAAGAAAAACACCCTGTATCATCATCAAGGCTTCTCTGTGGCGCGAACGCGTGCTCAATATGTACAGCTGGCCTATGCCTATATGTGGTTTTGCTCAACGTTTATAGAACTCGTTCGAAGTAGTTCTAGCAACGTTGGTTTTGCCTGCGTTACGCCAAGCGACTACGACAGCATACGACGACCTGGCCCCCCTCCCCTTAAAGTGCTCCACACTTAAAAGCTTGGTATTTCCGTTGGAAAGACTGGATATTTTTATGTAATTTTATTGCTTAGCAAGCGTAACATCCAACTGACAAGCTGCCATAGATGGCTTTGCATTGAGCCGATGTCCCTGCTGGAGAAATTCGATCGTTTACTACAATTACTTAGATCTATAACGCCGCAAGGTAGAGGCTTTGCGATGCGGTAAACCACAATACACACATTAGACATAGTGAGATGTGCCTATGGCGCAACCGGGCCGCAGAGGCCACAGGTGTGGTGCAACGACTTGTCGGGTAGACAGGCTCACGTGCATAGGTGCGCTGTGCCACTGTTCTAGTTGTTCTAGTTTCATTTGACGCCGATAGCACAGTACTCGCAGATTGAAATGCGACAATATAGCGCTAAGTAATGCATATACTTTTGGTTCCACGGTCCTCAGTTCGTGTGACATCGGCGTCATTTCGACTCGAACGTTTACATGATAACTATAACCTTATCTTTAGCGGCCTGATTCGTAGCGACATGACGCGGTGACCTCGCGCAACTGCGCATACCAGCCGCCATACTGAAAGTCTTGATACGCGTTTCAGTCCGTCGGGACTGTACACGTTTGCTAACTAAAATATTACTTTGTTTCCCTGCAAGAGCTTGCAAATATGTCATAATATGTCATACTTAATATTGCTCCACCAGGAAACTGTCTTCAAGGGAGCAACAGGCCGGCCGCATGCTGGCGCAGCTGTGAATACCGAAAACATTTTTTAAACAGCGAAGATGTTTAGCAAATCGTTCCTTGTTCACCGCGTACCAAAAAAGCTTTCATCATCATAAACGGGTATGCGGCACAAAAATTGGGTAAGTCCCACACGCAACTTCCTGAAAACGAAGAAGGCAACACAACCCAGCAACAATGAGAAAGTCAAGCTTTTCTCATTGTTGAAAGTAAACAACTGCTACTACAACCACTACACAAACGACAACAACGAGAACGACAGCAATAAGAACTTGGGCCAGGGAGAAGACTTCAGTGACTGGCTCTTAATACACAATCAAAGGAGTACGTGGTAACGTGCCAGCATTCTTCACCTAGCCTTCAATAACATTTGAACTACGTCATCATAATCGTGCAGCTGCTCAGTCGAAATGAGCGCGCTTCAACACTCGGTGTTTACTCGCACCTCACTTCCTCTGAAATTTTTGCTGGCGCAGCCGACCCAGTCATGCTGTTACGTAACGCCGGAGTGCCTGTTGGATATCCGCTTAGGGCTATCGACATACGCTGCTTGTGGATGCTTTTATTACGACAGCATTTAACTCTTGGATGATGTCAGTGCCGTATCGCAGGTTCCAACTTTACCGGCTTTGCGAAAGAGTTCGTTGAGTGTACCCTACCATCTGAGTGTTCAAGCTCGTTATGATAATTATGTAATAATTGTTGCAATTTCGCCTCCTAGAACCACGATATGATTATGAGGGACGCTGTAGTGGAGAACTCCGGGAATTTTGACCACCTGGGGTTCTTTAACGTGCACTTAAATCTAAGCACGCGGGCCTCTAGCATTTTCGCCTCCATCGAAAATGCGGCCGCAGCGGCCGCCGCGGCTGGTGTTCGATCCCGCGACCTCCGGGTCAGCATCCGAGCGCCTTAACCACTAGACCACAGTGGCGGGTCCCGACCACCCTTTCTAAAATTGCTCCATCACTCTGAACACATCTTAGGTCCTTACGGAAAATAAATTAATGGTCATTTGTGGTAACTTAGTGGATTGGGCGGTGCGTTCTTATAAGCTCTAAGACCTTAGTTCGTTTGCCCGCTTCGGCGGCCGTGTTTCCGATGAAGGCGAAGTGCGATATCCCCTGTGTGCTATAAATTCAGGTGCACGTTAAACAACCCAGGCAGTAAAAACTAATCTACAGCTCCCACTACGACATGCCCCACCACGGCATGTGGTTCTGGCTCGTATTACCCAAGAATTTTACTTTTTTTTTATTATTTGAGTTTTTTTTTTTTTTGTAAACATGTGCGTCCGCACATTGAAGCCCCCCACATATGTAGTGTCCACAATACCTGCGATATTTTTAGTGACACAGCAAACGCATAGACGTCGGTATACCGCGAATGCTGGAGTCAGTTTCTACCGACATTTCCGTTTAATGGATGGGCCGGTGCACCTGCTTCCTAAGAAGTGCAGTCGTAAATTTCTGGGACTGGGATGCCGTGCGCGGTCTGATTGTAGAGAAATCACGTGATCTAGCGTGGGCATTGACCTCGTATACGTACAGTTCCATTCACTCTATATAGTTGTGACGTCGGCAGCAGAATCTCTCAGCAGGTTCCTACTGCTAAAATCCGGACAGCGTCCTGACGGAAGCGAAAGTGATCACCGACTTGCCGGTGAAACCAGCAGGAGAATGTCGAGTTTCGAGCATGCCGCCTTAACTATCAGGTAATCGAGAAATGCGTTGATTCTGTCGTTTCTATCCGATTGGCTATGGGCGTTTCTCATTTCGCACGTGTGGCCTCTCAGCCACCTCCACGCTAGGGACACCCGTAGACACATGCGAATCACCTGCACTGAAAAACTTATTCCTAAAGCCGAAGGAGGTTGCCCTCTAATAGTACTATATTGAAACGAACATGGATAGTCTATATGTATAATATATTCGCGGGCGTTTCGTAGGCATACGTTTGTTTTCTTGCGCGAACGATTACATCGTCAAGGGACGTGTGGACAGTCCCTTATGTATACTTCGTGTGACTCCAGTGAGAAGTTAGCTTGTATTAGCGCGGCACATATAAGAAAGAAACACAACACAGACGTAAAGAGACGTCTTTACGTCTGTGTCTGTTTTTTTTTTTTTTTGCAACTGGGACATTACGTTAATAATAAATAGTATAGTGTGCGAATATTCAGAATGTTCTCGTACAGTTCGAATAGTCATTGTTTTCCGACTCGTATGTGACTCAGTAGTTCGCAGTTCAAATATGGCCGATATTTGTTTCTAAATGAATATAGGTTACGTAAGAGATGACAATACTTAACCGTGTAATGTCCAATTCTGCATACATATGTGGTATAGAAGAACTTGTTGCTGGGCGAGTTGGTGCATCTTAACACAAAATGGATAACTGCGCTACCTGACACACATGTAAAAACCACACACACACACACACAGGCGCAGACATGCATGCGCCTGTGTGTGTGTGTCTTGTTTTTACGTGTGTGTCAGGTAGTGCAGTTATCCCATTTTGTGTTAAGGTGCATACACACTACGCTGCCCTGACACCCATAAGCGTGTGTGCACGGAGGGGGGGGGGGGGGGACGAGGAATAAGAAGGGGGAGGGGGGTGCTGATTCCTCATCTTTGCAATGATTTGTGACAGCAAGGGCCTCAGTGAAGGGGGGGGAGTGGGGGGAGGAGGGGGCGGGGGGGGGGGGGGGGCTTTGCTTTCTTTGATGGATGACCCTGCGCACGCCTATGTATGCCGACACCCGCGAATTCAGGTTTATACATGGGGAGGCGTAAGTGTAGCCTGTAATGTAACTCTTCTGATGGGCTGTAGTGAGTTATAATTTGTAGATTGTTCAGCAAACCAAATAGTAATGAAATTACTTGGTGCAATATTAAAGTTACAATACCCTGTACAATCCCTGCGGGGGAATGGGGGCATGTGCCACAAGTGGAGGAAACCACTACAGCATCAACTTTTGTTCGTATACTTTTACTGCAGTATTATAATATTATTCCTTATTATTAGCG